>JAVGWX010000005.1:53801787-53914287 GCA_036924085.1 Ariolimax columbianus | reverse complement strand
CTTCTTCTTCTTCTTCTTCTTCTTCTTCTTCTTCTTCTTCTTCTTTTTTCATCTTCTTGTTCTCTTTTGTTCTTCTTGTTTTACTTCTTGTTTTTGTTCTCGTTCTTCTTCTTCTTCTTCTTCTTCTTCTTCTTCTTCTTCTTCTTCTTCTTCGTCCTTCATCTTTTTCATCTTCATTTCCTTCTTCCCTTTTTTTAATTCTTTGTACTTCTTTTCCTTCTTTTGCTCATCTTCATCTATTTCTTTTCATCTTCTTTTTTAAGTTTTGTCATTTTTTCTCTTTCTCTTTTTTTTCGTCTTCTTTTTTCTCTTCTGATTCCTATTCAATTTTCAACTTTGTCTTCTGTTCTCAATTTCGCTTCCTCCTCCTCCACCTCCTCCTCCTCCTCCACCTCCTCCTCCTCCTCATTCTTCGTGATTTTTCTTGCATCTCCTATATCATTCAGTTTTTTCCAATTATTATTATTACGAGAGAGAGAGAGAGAGATAGATAGATAGATAGATAGATATATAGATAGATAGGGAGAGAGAGAGAGAGAGAGAGAGAGAGAAAGAGATGGAGAGAATAACTAAGCTTAATATCTCACATTCATCCAACACATTATTACTTTTTGACATATACATTATTATTGTTCATGTTACTATTCTTCTCCTTATTATTTTCCCCATCTCTTCCATTTCCCCCAAATTTGCGATAATTTTCCACTTCCTTGTTCTATGTTCTTTTCCCTCTTTTCTTCATATTTTCTTCTCCCTGTTTTCCTATTCAACCTTTTCTTGTTCTCTCTTTCCTCCTCCTGCGCTTTGTTTTTTTTCTTGCTATTGTCATTATTACTGTTATGATGTTTCTTCTTCCTGTTTCTTTTATTTCTTCTTTGTCAACTACTTGTGTCTTTTTTTTTTCTTTCTTTGATCTCTGCCTATGTTATTCATATTGTGATTATTATTAATAATGTTCATATTATTATTTGTCTTTTTTCTTTTTTACTTTTTCTTCCTACTTTTTCTGCGTCTTCACCTTGTTCTTCGGGAAAGATCTTCTACTTTTATTTCTTGTTCTTGTACTTTTGTTTATATTATCTTCTTCTTCTTCTTCTTCTTCTTCTTCTTCTTCTTCTTCTTCGTCTTCTTCTTCTTCTTCTTCTTCTTCATCTTCTGCTTCTTCTACATCTTCTTCATCATCATCCTTTTTCTTCTTCTTCTTCTTCTTATTTTAAACATGACGGTTGTTTGAGGCAATAGCAATTTGGGATGTGTGAAAAAGGAATTATGAAGTAGCCGAATTGAGGGTTGTGTGAAGGAGGAAGATTGAGGGTTGTGTGGAGGTGGATTAAGGGATGTGGGGAGGTGGATTGAGGGTTGTGGGGAGGTGGATTGAGGGATGTGGGGAGGTGGATTGAGGGTTGTGTGAAGGAGGGGGATTGAGGGATGTGTGGAGGTGGATTGAGGGTTGTGGGAAGGAGGGGGATTGAGGGATGTGTGGAGGTGGATTGAGGGTTGTGTGAAGGAGGCGGATTGAGGGTTGTGTGAAGGAGGCGGATTGAGGGTTGTGTGAAGGAGGCGGATTGAGGGTTGTGTGAAGGAGGCGGATTGAGGGTTGTGTGAAGGAGGCGGATTGAGGGTTGTGTGAAGGAGGCGGATTGAGGTATGGGGGAAGGGGGCGGATTGAAGGTGGTGGGAAGTAGGTGGATTGAGAATTGTGTGACGGAGGTGGATTGAGGATTGTGTGACGGAGGTGGATTGAGGATTGTGTGATGGAGGTGGATTGAGGATTGTGTGACGGAGGTGGATTGAGAGTGTGTGAAGGGGAGAGATGCTTGTTGTGTGAAAGACGAGCGAACTTTCGTGAAGGAAAAATGAATGAGGGTATAGCGATTTGTAATGCTGGAATTGTGGCTGATGGGAACATAGAATTCTGGACGTTAACAGGTAAGTGAACGAGGGAGGGAATGTGCGTTAGTAAGGGGGGGGGGGGGAAGGGAGTGTGAGAGGAAGAAAAGAGTGAGAGGGAAATAAGAGAGTGAGAGGGAAAGAGAGATTGGAAGAGTGGGAGAACAAGAGGGCGGGAGATGGAGAGGGAAAGAAAGAGAGTGTAAGAGAAAGATGGAAAATCACAGAGAGACATCAATTCATATATACTAGTATTTCATGTCATATCACCACTCACTCGAGTGGTTCCCGGTGCACACAGAACAGTGCACTGTTGCCTATCCCTTCATACCATAGGCGATTAAGAGGGGATATTCGTGAGGCTGGCAAGCTAGTTAGGTTCAAACTATTGGTTTAAAACCTCACTGCAAATGACTGGACTCACTCGATCATACAAAGGAGAGACGGAAGCATTATTATGTTTGTTAGAATGCAATACAATACATTACAATAGCAATACGATATAATAAGACACACGATAATTCTTTGCACTATAATATAATACAACGTGGAATAGCACAGCCCAGTTCAGTAAAGTGTAGTGTAGTGTCCATTTTGGTTTGACTGTGTAATTTAGACACGACTATAATTGACTAGAACACGACCTGGGAAAGATGCCCAACACACCACTCACACTCTGAGTGATGTCCCTACGACCTCTTGCGGTTATGTGAAAGGTACGACACACAACGTTAGATGTCATCTCCCTCGGCTGCCTTGCGGGAGACCTGTTTACGAGAAAGGCTTCGGGAGCAAGCCATGAGGACAAATCTACATTGTGTGCTATCTCCAGTCGTCTCGGTAAAATCTTGCCACTCTCCAAAGGTAGCTCAGGGCGAGAGAGTGAAGGTGACAAAAGGCGCAGTTACACTCACTTTAATCTAAATCATCGCGCAAGTCACTCATTTCAGCGGACACAGCAAGAGAAAAGACTGTCCACGCGGCTGAACAAAGAGTGTCATCTTCATTACATGTGATGGACGAACAACAACAAAGCATAGTGTAGTGTAGTGTGGTTTGGTGTGGTGTAGTGTATTGTAATGTAGTGTAGTGTGCAGTGTAGTGTAGTATAGTATAGTATAGTGGAGTGTGTAGTATAGTGTAGTGTATTATATATAATATAGAATAGTGTAGTATAGTGTAGTGTAGTGTAGCTTAGTTTAGTGTAGTGTAGTGTAGGCTGTATAATAGAGTATGCCATACTCTAATGTGATAGTCAATTTGGAATCAATTAACTTACTTGACTTTTTTGATTTGATCTATTTGACTTACTTTCTTGACTTATTTGACTTACTTTCGTGACTTATTTGACTTGATTTACTTAACTCAACTTATTTGACTTTACTTTTTTGACTGACTTACTAAGGCGGCCCACTGGTTTTTTCGTAACTTACTTGACTTTGCTTACTTGACTGCTTACTTGACTTTCCTTATTTGACTTGAATTACTTAACTGATTAACTAAGTTAACCTACTTGCTTAACTTAACTTAATTGACTGTGCATGCTTGACATTGCTTACTTGCCATTGCTTACTTGACTGATTTACTAAGTTAACCTACTTGTTTGACTTAACTTACCTGATTTTGCTTACTTGACTTTGCTTATTTGACTTTGTTTACTTGACTTTGCTTACTTGACTTTGCTTACTTGACTTTGCTTACTTGACTTAACTTTCTTGATTAGTTATATTTTACTTGACTTATTTACCTGACATACTTACTTGACTTGACTAACTTGATTTACTTATTTGATTTGAATTACTTGAGTTAACTAGACTTACTTGATTTGGCTGACTTACATGACTTACTTGACTTGGTTTACTTGACTTGGTTTACTTGACTTACTTGCCTTGACTAGCTTGACTTGGTTTACTTGGTTAGATTGACCTAACCTATTATACCCGTTAGACTTGTCTTACTTAACTTACTCGCTTTACGTATTTGACTTACTTAATTGAATTAATAGCCTTGACTTTATTGACTTGACTGGCTGGCTTAATGACTTACTTTACCTACTTACTTGAACTAGTAACTTGACTTTGCTTAATTACTTGACTTGTTTTTTACCTGGCTTACTAGACCTACATTACTTTTTTTGGCTGGACTTCCTTACCTTACTTACTAAACTTACTTGGCTTGACTTACTTGACTTGAATTACTTAGCTTATCTGACTTGACCTACATACTTACTTGAATTACTTGATAGCCTTAACTAACTTGACTTGATTGTGTGGCTTACTGAATTGTTTTACCTACTTATTTGAACTAGTTACTTGACTTTGCTTAATTACTTGACTTGTTTTCTTTCTTGACTTACATGACCTACTTTACTTTTTTGACTTGACTTTCTTTACTTAGCTTACTTGACTTGACTTACTTGACTTACCCGGTTGAATTACTTGACTTACCTGACTTGACCTACATACCATCTTGACTTACTTGCTAGCGTTGACTTATCTAACGACGTGATTCACTGCCTTACTGACTTGCTTTACCTACGTGCTGTAATTACTTACTTGACTTACTTGACTTGATTTACTTACTTGACCTAACTTACATGAATTGAATTAATTATCTTGGGATGCCTAACATGCAGTGAGCCGAGGACGACTTACGTCTGGTCAGACAAAATGTACTGGCCAAGATCCTCACCCTTGCTTCCTCGCAGCCCTCTCTGGAAGTGGGCTGTTTTCATGGCAGCCGGACTAACAAGGTGAGGAATCGAGACGTGATCCCCGAAGTAGTGAGCGACACGCAGTTGAAGCCACGCATAGCACAACCACCTGGAAGATCCTTTTCCACCTTCAACAGCACGCTCGGGATGTGATGAAGGCTACTGCAACCCGCCACTTAAAGTCCTTTTCAGGGGGCACAAAAGAGTAAACCTACTCATTGTGGGCATTCTCAAACAACAAACAACAACATGCAGTGAAGTCGATTCATAAAAACATAGCAGAACAGAACTAACTCAGTACACAACCTTTATAAGTCTACTTAAAACACGTGCTTGCAGGTTACAGTCTACACATTCTTTTTAACTCGGATTCCACTACGGGGAATCAGTAAATCAAGAATACTTGTTATTACCCTCCTAAGCACGAGACGTCTCGTGTCTCAAAGGATTTCCTCTCTGTTCTATAGCCCAGGTGCCGAGACTGCGTACAAGAATCTGTTAGGCGACTTCGTTCTGTGACAGGTTTACGGTAATTGGGCCATTTTTGGCGCCGGATTTTGGGAGATAGGAAATCGATAGATGGGACGGGGAAGAGGCTTATAGAAGGATCGGTTTGGAATGTGCTAGAGGCATTGCTGGTTGTTATTGTTTTAGTATTCGAACTGAATTTTCCCGCGAATTGTCTTTGACAGTGGAGGTTGTAATTCTAGCCAGTATCACGGCTCTCGCCCTTCTGCCCAATGACATGTAGTGGTATCTGCACGTGTTTGTTAGTTGTTGCTTAGTTCCACACAAACTGTTTCGTTCATGTTCCTAACATCGCTGAGCGTCGAGCACTCCAA
The DNA here is from genome assembly GCA_036924085.1 of Ariolimax columbianus. Taxonomy (NCBI): domain Eukaryota; kingdom Metazoa; phylum Mollusca; class Gastropoda; order Stylommatophora; family Arionidae; genus Ariolimax; species Ariolimax columbianus. Next base: position 53,908,842 of record JAVGWX010000005.1, on the reverse strand, counting down.
GAGATAATGATCAACGATTTCTTTTTGGTGTGTACACAACTAGTGTGAGACAGAGATACCTATTATCCCCTTGTCTTTTTAATATCTTTTTCTTAGTTTTTAGTCGACCTGAAGTTTTACAGGGGCATATGCACCGTGCAGGTCCCAGCTGTGGTATGAGGTGGGTATAGCCAGGAGAAGGGTTTCTTGCTTAGCAGGCTAGCCTCTAGCGGCTTAATACTCCGCTGCGTTGGGACAAGCGCTTACGAAGGGTGGTTAACCGATGTGCGAGTCCATCTTAATAGACTCAAACACTGGAGCAAAGTAGAACCGCAGCCTGTTAGGCGCCATCTATGCTGTTTTTAACAAACCACCTAACCATGACCGGTGTTATGCCATGTCACAGTTAGTCGCCTCTTACGACATGCTCTCTGTGTGGCAGTGGTGCTATTCTTATCTTTGTCATACACAAATAGCCCGGCATACCACATATATTCAAACATATAGATCAGACTCATTGGAGGAGTGGCAATGAATAACCTTAGATATGCGGATGATATTTTTGACTTGGCTTGGCTTCGCTTCGCTCATTCTCAATCTCCCATTACCAAACCCTGACACGGGCCTAAGTTGCAGAATGTAGTCCAGAGAACGGAATGCGTTGTGTCGTAGTTTACAGCTTGACTGCAATATTTGCACCTTTCGGTCCAACACATCCGACTTTATCAAGCATTTTTTGAGTACCGGGTTAACATTCCCTCTTCGATCCCTTCTCCTTAGCCAGTCTACCCTGCTGCAGCCTGTTATCCAGGATCACCACGTGGAGGTGTAGAAGGATCTTGCCAACTCTGGTTCGCTGGCCCTGACGCTAGCAGTCAGCTGTGGGTCGCTGATCGATGCAGTTCATGCGCTGCTCTACAGTTTTGATGGCAGAAAGTGAGAAAAAATTACAGGCGCTTGTGACAACAATATACACAATAAGTCTAGCGTTTTTATTATACATAAACATAAAGAAAACAAAGCCTATGATGATTTGGGAAAAGTAGCAAGAAACCGTGTATGCAGATACAAATAAACAATCAACTACTTGAACAGGTACAGAGTTTCTCAAATCTAGATCATATAATAGCGGAACAAGGCAGCTGTGAAAATGAAATCAGAAATAGAATAGGTATGGCCCAGATGGTATTCAACAACATGCGACACATACTGACATCCAAACAGATAAATCAGAATTGGCAGGTGTTATGTATACTCGTCACTACTTTATGACACAGAAACATGGGCAATGGATAACACGTTGAAAAAGAGTATTGAAGCCTTCGAAATGTGGGTAAATAGAAGATTAGGTCGCATTTGTTTGGAATAAGAAGACACAAATTTGGAGGTATTCAAAAAGTGGGGAGTGAAGAGAGAATTAATACCTAACCTTATACCTCCTTGATAAAGACCATATTGGAGGGTAGGGTAGAAGACATTCGTTCAAGAGGCAGACAACGTTTTAAGTGGATGGATAACACCAGGAGGTGGACTGGAAAAAGCCTATCAGATCGCACTATTACGGCAAGAGAAAGAGTACACTGGAGATACATTGCAGCCGACCTTCGATGCAAGGATGGCACTTGAACTGAACACAACTGGCACTGAGGGGTGTATTGTGGATGGATTCTGTTAGGTACTTATTAAGTGTGATGTGTTGGGTTCTCAGCCAAAATATGGTGCTCTGATCCTTCCTTGTCAATTGATTGATACTATAACGCACTAACAACACCAAAACCCATCACTACTGTACGAAAACCTACCTGGAGGCAGCATATATTTCCAGAGGTGGTAGAAAATATACCAGGTATTGCAAACAAAAACTGCCAGACTGAAAAAGAAAGGAGAGATACTACCCTAAGCTTCATAACGAAAAGCTACCCAAGCATGGACTGGACCCATGCATACACCGACGGTTCTGTAACAAACACTACACAGAACGGAGGGGCAGGAGCATTCCTGAACCTACCAAATGGCAGACAAATAACACTGTCATTCGCTACTGGTAAGTACACAAGCAATTTCAGAGCGGAGGCAGAGGCACTGAGGGCGGCAGTGGAAGAAATGGTGACACACAGTGAAAATGAGAGCCATATAGTCCTGCTGACAGATGCTCTCGCCGTAGTCACAGCGCTAAAAAGCCAGAAAAACACTGAGCTTAATGACTTAAGAGCAGCACTCTGCAAACTGTGCCAGCAGTCCGCACCAAAAAGGGTAGTGGTACAGTGGGTTCCGTCACACTGCAACATCCAAGGCAACGAGGAGGCAGACAGACTGGCAAAAGAAGGTGCAAGACTACCACAAACAGATACCAGTATGACGTACGAAGAGTCAAAACGGCTTATCAAAGCCAGATACATGAACAAATGGGAAACCGAACATACTGGTTACACCAAAAACGATGCCTATTACCAGTTGAACCGAAGAGAGCAGGTCGTTGTCTTCAGACTTCGCACTGGCCACAACAGACTGAGGTACCACCTATTCAACAAATTGAAGATAGGGTGTACCGACGAATGCCCGTGCGGCACTGGTAAAATGACCGCTGAACATCTGCTGCAGAACTGCCCGACATACGAGGATCAGAGAGAGCAGATGTGGCCATTACCAGTGGAACTGCAAGACAAGCTCTATGGCAGTGACGAGAGCCTCAGGATGACCGCCGCTTTTTTCGAAAAAATAATGGTTACTGTCTGACTGCGTACGCAGAAGAAGAAGAAGAAGAAGATTGATACTATTATTAAGTTTGTGGCATGTCATATGTCTGTAGACTGTAGCAAAAAAAGAAGCCTATTACCAGTTGAACAGAAGAGAGCAGGCCGTGGTCTTCAGACTCCGCACAGACCACAACAGACTGAGTTACCATCTATTCAATAAACTGAAGATAGGTGGCACTGACGAATGCACCTGTGATACAGGGAAAATAACCACTGGACGTCTGCTGCAAAATTGCCCGACATACGAGGACCAGAGAAAGCAGATGTGGCCATCACCAGTGCCAACACTTGACAAGCTCTATGGTAGTGTCGACAGCCTCAGGATGACAGCTGCTTTCTTCGAACAAATACAGGTTGACGTCTGACAGCGTACAAGGAGAAGAAGAAAAAGTGTATGTGTAGTGGCTACTAGGATTGGGGCATGCCGTATATCTGTAGACCTCCGTTCCTGTGGTTGTGTGGCGGCTGCTAGTATTGAGGCTAGCCATATGTCTGAACACCTCCCTCCCTGTTTTGGTGTAGTGGCTACTAGGGTTGAGGCTTGTTAAATGTTTGTACACCTCCCTCCCTGTGGTTGTGTAGTGGCTACTAGGATTTAGGATTGTTATATATTTGAACACCTCCCTCCCTGTTTTGGTGTAATGGCTACTAGGATTGAGGCATGTTATATGTTTGTACACCTCCCTCCCTGTGGTTGTGTAGTGGCTACTAGGATTGAGGCTTTTTATATGTCTGTGCCCTCACTCCCTTTGTCTCTGTATTTTTGTTATGTACCAGGGTCTTATTTAAAAGGTGAGCCATCACATCTTCTTCTTCTTTTTCTTCTTCGATCAACTGATGCTGTACGTTGTAGGTTTTATCCGGACCCCACAGCTTTTTGAGCATGGTCGCTCTTCCAGGCGAGAATGCCTCTCTTTGGACTGCATACGTAGGGCAGTCATGCATGATATGTTCTGGTGTTTGCTTTGGTGCTCCACAATCACACATGGCGGCATCTCTGAGACCCATTCTGTGGAGGTGGGGCTTGAGTCGGCAATGTCCCGTCCTGAGTCTGAAGACCTTTGTCTGCTCATCTCTGCCACGCTGGTTAGCGCCTTTAAGCGCAGCAACAATTCCCCTTCTCTTCATCCAGTCTCGAGCCATTCTTAGAACAGTATCTCAACTGATTCGTGATTTTCATTTCGACCTTTTTCAGTTCTTCGCAAATTTGTCTTGTCGGCTTCTCTTTCGCCTTTTCTCTGGGCTCCATTAAAAAGCAGCATTGAAGTTCTTTATTCTGGATGAATTTGCTTTGCTAGCGTCTTTATAGTGGCTCTTACATCGCTTTGCATATTAAAGAAGGCATACCTAGGTCATTCACCTTCCCTAGAATGTCCATGTTTCATCTCCATGTAGTACATGCCAGCAGGCCGAACCAAAAAGAGTAGTGGTGCAGTGGGTTCCATCTCACTGCAACATCCAAGGCAACGAGGAGGCAGACAGACTGGCAAAAGAAGGTGCAAAACTATCACAACCTGATACTATTATGACATACGAAGAGTCAAAACGGCTTATTAGAGCTAGATACATGACCAAATGGGAAACCGAACATACTGGCTACACCAAAAACGATGCCTATTACCAGCTGAACAGAAAAGAGCAGGTCGTGGTCTTCAGACTTCGCACTGGCCACAATAGACTCAGGTACTATCTATTCAACAAATTGAAGATAGGTGGCACAGACGAATGCCCGTGTGGTACCGGCAAAATGACCGCTGAGCATTTGCTGCAAAACTGCCCGACATACGAGGATCAGAGAGAGCACATGTGGCCATCACCAGCGGCAACACTAGACAAGCTCTATGGCAGTGTCGACAGCCTCAGGATGCCGGCTGCTTTTTTCGAAAAAATAATGGTTACTGTCTGACTGCGTACGAAGAAGAAGAAGAAGAAGAAGAAGAAGAAGAAGAAGAAGAAGAAGAAGAAGAAGAAGAAGAAGATCTCCATATAGTACAATTGGCCGTACATGAGTACAGATTATTCCTTTCCTCAGTTCCATCTCGATATTCTTTGAGGTTAGCAATTTCTTGTTTTTCTCTGAAGACCTTTCTTTGTCAATGCCATCCTTCTGTTCATCTCCGTCTCTTCGCGGTCTTCTTCTGTTCGTTATGATCTGCTTCAAATATGTCAACATCTGTGCTTCTTCGGTTCTTCTTCCATTGATGATTATTTTCATTTGCCAATGTTGCGCGTCTATTACTCCTAATCTTCAATGTGTTTATTTTATACCAAACTATTTGTCTGTGCTGTTAGTTTTGTGTTTCAAAAATATTGGCACTGTTCCTCCTACTATGGTTTGATCATCGGCAAATTTGATGGCATTAATCTAGGTGAAGGTAAAGGTCGGTCCTATGACAACAATTACCGACGCGGATGAAGATAACTTCATGGACCAAACCGCAGCTTATGTGAGTTCGGGTCGCCAGTTCCCTTCCTAGCTGTTTATACATTTCCCAACTCATATAAAGTATGATATTCTTATACCATTGACTTTAACACCGTTAAAAAAACTCGAGGATACAATACGAGAAAGAATTACAACATCAATAGGACCTTCTGAAGACCTCTTGGCAACTGACAAAAGAAGGAAACTCGCTAGGTACGGTCACATATCGAGATCAAATGGTCTTGCAAATACCATCCTGCACGGGAAGGTGCAAGACAGATGACGAAGAGACCGTCCCCAAAAGAGGTCGGAGGACAACATAAAAGAATGGATCAATCTCCGACCAGAAGGGGCACGGGGATCGACGTAGAGGGATGGCGTAGGGTTGTGAAGATGTCTTCATGTGTGCCCCAACGACCTCACTGGTTTTCGGGATGACCTGACCTGAATACAGTTCCGAACATCTTTTCCATCATCCATTTCAGAATATGCGCTATACAGACTTCGTGAAAGCAAGCAGTCTTGACCTGCCCATTGCCTTATTGCAACTGGATCTGTTAGTCCTTTCTTGGTTGAAATCGGATCTTGATTTTAATGCATGTTCTGGATTAACCTAATGATTAATCTCTCTATACCCATTTGTTGCACTATCTGAAAAAATGTATTTCAAGGTACTCGATCAAAGGCTTCCTCGTAGTCCAAATGGCAGAAAATTGGAGGTCATCATTGATCGATTATCCATTTTGCGAGAAGTCTCAATCATCCGATGACATTCCGTGTACCTTTAGCCTTGTCAAATCCAAACTGAATAACTTTTAGCACCTCATCTATCTTGTCATCGATTCTCTCCTTAATTATCTTTAATAGAATTTTAAATGCATGTGGTATTAAGCTTATCGTTGGAAATTACCTGCATTCTGTTGCATTCAATTTTTGCGTGGAAGTTGTGTGTTCCTTTAGCCATTAACCATGCTTGTCAATATCATTAACAGGCTGAAAAAGTCATTTGTGTGGAGTCTTCCCTGCTGCTTTGAGGAGCGCAATAGACATCTCATCTGTTCCAGGTGCTTTGTTTTCGCGATTAAGTAAAATTCGTTTCTGATCATGGGTAATCTCTCTGCTATTAAAGACATGTCAATTAAGGGTTTGTTGTGAAATATGACGTGAGGGGGCGTGTCCTAGGGATGAAACGTCCGTTTCACAATTTTAACCCACCGGGTTCAAATCCCGCCGTGTTGAGTTTGGCAGACACGACTTAATTTCTCTGTGAGATCGTTCCACCGCGTACTGAAAGTAATGGCAACATATGGCACTGCATGCCTGTCAAGAAACCTAAAACAAAATGTGTTGGCAGCTGTAAGAAGCGACTTTCTGCAAAAGACATGCTATTTTCTGCTGCTTACATTTTTTTAAATTTATATGTACCTGTTCAAATGTAACTGGGCCTAACTGCACCAATTAAACGATGCGAATGTTGATGCCAATTCTGTTGTAAACATCACATACCAACCGTCAAATTTGCAAAATTCCATTATCCTCCGAATCATAATTTCATCAGCAGACCGTTAAAAACATGTCGGGTGTGATATTGAATCAGTCCAGAGTTGATCAGTAAGCGTTGATTCGGTTTCTAACAGCTGAAGGATGTCGATCAGTTGACATTCATCGCAGAATGCAGGCAGTGTATGGTGATAAAAGTGTGTCGAAGACAACAGTGCAGAACTGGACAACGATGTTTCATGAAGGACGTGGGTTAACGAAAGATCTTTGAGACCAGGTCATGCGCATATTGTTGCGTCAGAAATGACATCGCCAAAATTGATGCAGCAATTCAGATCACCATACACTCTCTGCTTTTTGCGATGAATGTCAACCGGTCTACATCATTCAGATGTTAGAAACCGAATCACCGCTCGCTGATCTACTCTGGACGGATTCCGTATCACACCCACCATGTTTTCAACGCTCTGCTGGGGAAACTATGAGTCGGAGAATAATGAAATTTTGCAAAGTTGACGGTTGGTATGTGATGTTTACATCAGAATTGACGTCAACATGCTCATGGTACGTATGTTTACTTGGTGCAGCTAGGTCCAGTTGCATTTGAACACGCCTCGTAGTCTTATATATATATGGGGAGCAAGACTAAAGTCTTTCATGGCAGCCTGGCTAATGGGGTGAGGGATCGACGTGATCGCCGTAGTAGTGAGTGACACGCAGTTGAAGCCAAGCATAGCAGAAGCGCCTGTAGGACCGCAGTCCACCTTTCATCATCACGCTCGGGATGGGAGGAAATCTGCTACAACGCGCCACTTAACGTCCTTTTTCAGGGCGCAAAAGAGTAAACCTACTGTTTGTGGGCATTGGAAACAGCACCATATATATATATATATATATATATATATATATATATATATATCATCGTCATCATGTAACATGTCCTTTGTAGAACGTCGGTCCCATCACAGTGTGCATGAAAGAAACTCGTTCTCTTGCCAAAACTCTAGCCTCCGCCACAGTCATACCCAAGCATTTCTGGATATCTTGGTGCCATCGTCTTCTTGGTCTACCCCTTCCTCTTTTGCCTGGCACCATACCTTGCATGACCGTTCTCTCAAGACCGTTGTGTCTCTTGATGTGACCAAAGTATTTGCATTTTCTAGCCTAAATGGAATTGATAAACCAGTTCTCCTCTATGCTCAACTCTTGCCGAATGTCTACATTTGTTTTTTTTCTCTGTCCAGGGTATTTTGTGGATCATTCTGTAACATTTTGACTCGAAGGATTCGATTCTTTGTCTAGAAGTTTTGGTAATCGTCCATGATTTACAGCCATAAGCTGCCACAGGAAAAACACAGGCTCTCAAGAGTTTTACTTTTATCATTGTGTTCGTGCTCTGCCATAATTTCTTCAGGCTGTTCAGTCTCTACATTGCCATAGCTAGTCTTCTTCTGATCTCTTTCGAGTAGTCGCCATTTTTTGTAAATTTTGGAGCCCTGATATTCAAAATGTGTGACCTGATCTATTTCCTCACCACCCACTGTAAATGTATGCTGACATTGTGTTCTGTTGGTGGTCATTATCTTTATTTTATTTATGTTTATGAACAAGTTTTGATCTTTACTATGTCCATTCACGGCTGAAAATAGCTGCTCTAGCCCTTCTACACTATATATATGTATACGTATAATACACAGATTTGAGTGCACCAAACAAGGCATTACCCTGCTAGACGTGCGTCCTAGGCCTAATTGGTAAACCTGAAACTCGGTGAAATAATGGACGCGTGACTTTCCTGAAGTCCCCATGTTGGTGGAGGTGGTAGACCACCCGGGCTCTGGTAGCATTTAAGTATTACACCGGTACCCAACTTGGCATTGCACAGTCACAGTACAGCCTACTGTAGATACAGGCTGTCTGACTCTTTGTGACATTTTTTTTAAACGAATCATTCCAAGGCTTACTAAATAACGGAACGTGCATGTGTCAACTATCAGAACAACTATAAAAGTGTGTTCGGGAAACAAAAATGGATGTACAGTTAGTTTCAGGGCAGGATTCTGCGAAAGGATCGCTATCAACAGTAATTAGTTGTGTTTTGCATCGTGAATTTGTTTTATTTCTCTGTGTCGAGCTTGAATTTATTGTGAACCTTTTGCACAATATGAGTTCCGTTTTTTAGTCGGCCTTGAAATGTGACATTTCAAAACGCTTCCCAGTGAGTAGGAAGGCCTGTATCTAAAGTAGGCTGTGGTCAGAGTGCACCAGACATCGCATTGCACTGCGAGAAACGCGTCCCTTTCCCGATTGCAAAACTGAAACACGGACGAACTGGCTTTTATGAAACTCTTCTTGAGGCCCCGTGTGTTGGTGGAAATGCTAAAACCGTCAGGCGCTCTTCAGAATTGTTTAATCTCAACTACTACTGCTGCTGCTATAATTCTAAACTGATGTTACTAGTACTATTATTATTACTGCTACCACTATTACTACTACACCACTGCATCTACTACTATTACTGCTATTACTAGTACTGCTGCTGCTACTACTACTGCTGCTACTGCTATTGCTACTATTACTGCTGCAGTGACTACTGCTGCTGCTTCTACTATTACTACTATTACTTCTGTGACTCTGACTACTACTAATGCTACTACTACTACTACTACTACTACTACTGCTGCTACTACTACTACTACTACTACTACTACTACTACTACTACTACTGCGACTGCTATTACTGATGCTGCTATTGGTACTACTATTACTGCTACTACTATTACTACTACTACTTCTGCGACTTTGACTACTACTAATGCTACTAATGCTCCTGCGACTGCTACTACTGCTACTGCTACTTCTGTTGCTGCTACTACTACTGCTACTACTACTACCACCACCACCACCACCACCACTACTACTACTACTACTACTACTACTACTACTACTACTACCACTACTACTACTTACTAATGCTAATATATATGTATATATATATATATATATATATATATATATATATATATATATATATATATAAAGATTGAAATCCATTTTCTTGCGTGCTCATGTTATGTAATTGTTTCTTGATCTTCATCTGTTCCCTTGAATTCTGCCTTCCAGCATTTTCAATAGATAACCTTATTTCCCATACTGTGACAAAGCCAAAACAAATTACCATTTTAGTATACGTTTCATTAGTTGTCTATAAGTTCCTATATTTTTAATCACATGCTCATCCGACATTTTCTCTGTCAAGCTCACTCGTGCTATCCTGCGAAAGTACCACATCTCAAAGCGCTTTACTAGATTGTCAGGATTGGTTTTGCTCTAATACCACTCTGTTACATTGAGCTACAGATGACGTCTGTGTGTGAACCGGCACAGCCATTGGCTAATAAAGCTAATACGGAAGTGCTAGTCGTGCTATTTATTCAGGCTAGTAAAGGTCTCTGATCAGTATAATAATAGTAATAATAATAATAGTAATAATAATAGTGATAATAATAATAATAACAATAGTAATAATAAAAATAATAATATAAACCATAGTAATAATAATAAAAGTGATAATAATAATAATAATAATAATGGTAATATAATAATTATAAAAGTAATAATAACAATAATAGTAGTGATAATAATATCAATAATAATATAATAGTGATAATAATATAATAGTGATAATAATAGTGATAATAATACTAATAATAGTAATACTACTAATAATAATAATCATCATCATCATCATCATAGGTGTCTCAGTCTCACTGGGGCCGAATGACATTTTTCTAGCTCTGTCTCCTATGACTGTAATGACTGAGCTGCGAGTACCAGTAATTTAATAATTTTTAATTTTTTTGTTGCTTTCGCCATATTTCTCTATTCCCTAAGGCGGTGTGTGTTGCACTATGCCTTCATTTTGCGCCTGTTGGCCTACTGCATCCGTCTTCGTCATACTTTTTATGTAAGGGTTCTGGTTCCTCCTGTATTTTCTAAGGGTTTGATTCCCCGGGGTAACGGTCGGTACTGTGATGGGGATCGAACCCAGCACTTTCTGGTTGTGAGCCGTGTCACTTAGTCACTAGGCCGCGCCGTCCCCATAGAGGGAGACTTGAAGCTACTCGGAGAGAGAGACTTGAAGCTACTCGGAGAGAAAGAGACGAAGCTACTCGGAGAGAGAGACTTGAAGCTACTCGGAGAGAGAGAGAGAGAGAGACTTGAAGCTACTCGGAGAGAGAGAGAGAGAGAGAGAGAGAGACTAGAAGCTACTCGGAGAGAGAGAGAGAGAGACTAGAAAATAATCGTATACATGGAAGGGAGAAAAGACCCGTCTAGTGAAAAAAAAAAGACATCTGCTTTACGACCGTCTGCATAGACGAAAAAGGTCATTTATTATTATCATCGTCTTCTTCTTCTGTGTTCGTTCTCAATCTCCTGGTACCAAGCGCTGCAAGTTGCAGGATGTAGTCAAGAGGACGGAATGCGTTGTTTCACTAGTTTACAGCTTGACTGCGATATTTGCACCTTTCGGCCCGACACATTCGACTTCGGCAGGATACAAATAGTAATATCCCAGCTGTAAATGGGTATACGACATAGCATTAGGTAAGTTGTAGGCAGCGAAGAAAGGAACTGGCCACCCTACCTCATACATGTTGATTAGTATACTGAAGTCTCTAACAACTTCATTCCCCGACAGTAGTCTAACTACTATGGGACAAACCTTGACTTAGTATACTCAAGTCTCTAACAACTTCATTCCCCGACAGTAGTCTAACTACTATGGGACAAACCTTGACTTAGTATACTCAAGTCTCTAACAACTTCATTCCCCGACAGTAGTCTAACTACTATGGGACAAACCTTGACTTAGTATACTCAAGTCTCTAACAACTTCATTCCCCGACAGTAGTCTAACTACTATGGGACAAACCTTGACTTAGTATACTCAAGTCTCTAACAACTTCATTCCCCGACAGTAGTCTAACTACATTCCCCGACAGTAGTCTAACTACTATGGGACAAACCTTGACTTAGTATACTCAAGTCTCTAACAACTTCATTCCACGACAGTAGTCTAACTACTATGGGACAAACCTTGACTTAGTATAATGAAGTCTGTAACAACGTCACTAGTTTACAGCTTGACTGCGATATTTGCATCTTTCGGTACGACACATCCGTCTTCGGCAGCATTTATTATTATAAAAGGGCACATAGCCCCAAAATCTGAGAATCCTAAATATAGATCCATTGTCGCCGTGGCGTTCCTGCCCTGGTCAAGCACTTGTAGCCCCTAGCGAAAATGAAATCCTCAAAGGTGCGACCTCGGTACATCAAAATAAATGCGAAACAACAGAAAGATGACATTAATGCTTTACGATCTCAGGTCACGACCCCCCTGGACATTGATCGGGGATACGTAACATCATAGTGTATTACGTCATTTGGAGATGTAGTGTTGGTGATAGACTTGCTAGATTAGCTTTTTGAAGCCAAATACGAGGATCTAATAGGCTGTGTTGCGAAACTTATCGTAGAGGAGACGTAAACATGTTGGAAAGGATACAAAGAAGAACAAGAAAGCTGATATTGCGATTCCAGAATTACAGTTATGAGAACAGACTCAGAAAAAAACTGGCCTACATTGTCTAGAAAAGAGAAAAATTCTAGGTGACAATACAGGTTTGGGCGAAACAGATAAATTAGACTATAGCAAGTTTTGTTCTTGAAAATTCAACGACCTACAAGAACAATATGAGACAGATACAAACTAACTAAAGAAAGGTTCAGATTAGATATTAGGAAATATTTTTGTTTAGCCAGAGTGAATGCTTGGAAACGCATTGCCATGTGAAATAGTGTAGGCAGGGTCAATTAATGCATTCAAGAATAGATTGAGTGCGCATAGTTTTTATAGCAAAAAACTGGAAATGAAATTGCGGAGTCTTCTAAACCAGTATAGAGACGTTACGTTAAGTTAAGTAACAAAAGACACATTATCTCTTAGCCTCTCGTGACCAAGTCTTTCTCACCTATAACAGAGGTGGACTCAGTTCTTCTCAGTATCCCAGGCTGAAAGTTGCAGTTATTATCTTTCTCTTTCCTTCTCTCTCTATCTCTATCTCTATTTCCTTCTCTCTCTCTCTCTCTTTCCTTCTCTCTCTATCTCTATCTCTATTTCCTTCTCTCTCTCTCTCTCTCTCTTTCCTTCTCTCTCTGTCTCTCTCTCTTTTCTTCTGTCTGTCTCTCTCTTTCCTTCTCTCTCTCTTACCTTCTCTCTCTCTCTCTCTCTTTCCTTCTCTCTCTCTCTCTCTCTCTCTCTCTCACTCTCTTTCTCTTTCGCCCCAACCAAACAGATTAATGAAACAGCCGACTAGGTTCAGGCGAACTTTTTTCCCTCTGCCAGTTGGCGCAGGGATTTTGTTTCTTTGCGTTCGCCTTATTTCTCTAATCCCCAAGGTGGTGTGCGTTGCACTGTGATTTTTATTTTACCCCTGTCGGTCCAGTAATCTGACTTCAGCATCCATTTTATGTAAGAGTCTGCTTCCTCCTGCATTTTCTAAGGGTTTGCTTCCCCGGGATAACCGCCGGTGCTGTGATGGGGATCGAACCTAGCACCTTCCGGTTGTGAGCCGTGCCACATAACTCCTGGCGCAGGGATGATCCCACTCTGCCAATGAAGAGGTGCTAAGGACACGACGACAATGGGCCAAAAGACGCACAGAAAACAACATTATCAGGCAGCTGTCCATCTCTATGGGTGTCTACAACATAAAAGCCCGATTCCAGAAATATTGTTATTTTCAATTGGTTCACGTAAAATATATTGTTTGCCTTTATTTCTGACTTGATTTGGGCAGACTTTTCTGTAACCTTTTTTTTTTTTCAGCGCAGTTTTAAAATCTGGCAACTGAAACTTGATTGTACGTCAGTGGTCCCCAACTTGTGGTAGCCCAGAGCAAATTGAACACCAACCTTAATGCAGAGGACATCATTTACTTTATCACCACAAATATAAATTTGGACATGATCTAGAATTCGCACCAAAAAAATTTAAGGTAATTACAACAATTGTAAGTTTAACAAATTGAAATTATTGCGGGAGCAAGTCAATAAGTAGGTCACACACTGATATAGGATAATTGGCAATTGTAATTGGTGGTTTCAATATATTGCATCTGTTGGAAGCAATATCCAGATTTCTGGTAAGACACTAAGTGTCTCCTGTTGCAGATTCAGTATGCAATTTGAAGGACATGTCTAGACATACTGATTGGCAGAGCTCTGTTTCATTTGAACATTTCGTCTTCTTCTTCTTCTTTGAAGTCTTCTTCTTCTTCGATCAAATGACGATATGCTTCTAGCCTGGTAAGGTTTACAAAGGAGACTGTACGTTACAGGTCTTCGCCGGTCCCCCAAAAGAAGCAAACTAGCTTGGTACGGTCACATATCGAGATCAAATAGTCTTGCAAATACGATCCTCCACGGAAAGGCACAAGGCAGACGACGAAGAGGCCGTCCCAAAAAGAGGTTGGAGCACAACATAAAAGAATGGACCAATCTCCGACCAGAAGAGGCACAGGCAGCGGCCGCTGACAGAGAAGGGTGTCGTGGGGTTGTGAGGGTGTCTTCATGTCTTACGGGAGGACGTGACATGACTACAGCTTTTCGAACACTGACGCTTCCCATGACTTAGACTGCCTCTCTTTGGTCTGCACAAGTAGGGCAGTCCTGCAGGGTACGTGCGGGTGTTTGCTTGCGGGCTCTGCAATCGCACACAGAGATGTCTCTCAAACTAATTATGATGAGGTGTGAAATATGTCTATAATGTCAAGTTCTGATTCTGACATTCTTTACCTGCCATGTTCGTCAATGATGTCATATTCGGGCTTGTATTTTTTGTGCTGGTCTCTCCATTCCATCTTCATGGATCGTTTGATGAGTATCTTTTCTTCTTTATTATCCATATCATCTTTATCATATCATCCATACTACATGTATCCACATGGTTTGGGCAGATCATCATGTGGACTAAGTCCTGTGGTGGTAGTCCTTCGATGTGAGAGCTGTTGTACTTCTTCTTCTTCTTCTTCGTACGCAGTCAGACAGTAACCATTATTTTTTCGAAAAAAGCGGCTGTCATCCTGAGGCTGTCGACACTGCCATAGAGCTTGTCTTGTGGTTCCACTGGTGATGGCCACATCTGCTCTCTCTGATCCTCGTATGTCGGGCAGTTCTGCAGCAGATGTTCAGCGGTCATTTTCCCGGTACCACACGGGCATTCGTCGGTACCACCTATCTTTAATTTGTTGAATAGGTGGTACCTCAGTCTATTGTGGCCAGTGCGAAGTCTGAAGACAACGACCTGCTCTCTTCTGTTCAACTGGTAATAGGTATCGTTTTTGGTGTAGCCGGTATGTTCAGTTTCCCATTTGGTCATGTATCTGGCTTTAATAAGCCGTTTTGACTCTTCGTACGTCATACTAGTATCTGTTTGTGGTAGTCTTGCACCTTCTTTTGCCAGTCTGTCTGTCTCATCGTTGCCTTGGATGTTGCAGTGTGATGGGACCCACTGAACCACTACCCTTTTTGGTGCGGACTGCTGGCATAGTTGACAGAGTACTGCTCTTAAGTCATTAAGCTCAGTGTTTTTCTGGCTTTTTAGCGCTGTGACTACGGCCAGAGCATCTGTGAGCAGGACTGTATGGCTTTCATTTTCTTTATGTGTCACCATTTCTTCCACTGCCGCCCTCAGTGCCTCTTCCTCCGCTCTGAAATTGCTTGTGTACTTACCAGTAGCGAATGACAGTGTTATTTTTCTGCCATTTGGTAGGTTCAGGAATAGAGCTGCTGTACGAACCATGATGCTTCTGACGTGAATGGATTGGTCGACTGAAAAGTCTTTTCCAAAGAGCGCACAATTACGCTGTTAATTACACATTATTTATAGGCTTCTTTCGTGTCCTGTAGATGCTAAGTCTCCATCTGCGAATTGCAAATAATACTAACGGTTCTTGTGCTCTCTGGTTGTACATACTCTGGTATAACCGTCCCTGATTAGATACTTTGGGATAAGCTTGGAATTGGAATTTGCTTTGTAAAGTGTTAAGTGGTCAAGAGAGAGAAGGAAAGAAATGTGAAAACGGGTCATTTAAATATCGTAAGAAAGGACTGAGGGGGGTTGGCATGGGGCCGGCTAGCCTATGAGGTGGAAATGTTCAACTACCAGTCAGGTCAACGTTTGACTATCCAAATACATTTCTAGGCAGAAAATAAATTGATTTGGTCATCTCATGAGAATGTACCCTTATTAGTATCCACTGATGGCTTACAGCACTAGCAGATCTGGCTTCGGGGAACGGGGCGGCCGCGAGGCAGGGTGACATGACATTAGAGTGAATGTACAGAGACAGGGAGTTGCGTAGCGCAGTGGTTAGCGCGCTGGCTTCGCATCTGAGGGGTCATGGGTTCATTCCCCAGTTGAGGCAGTAATGTTTTTTCAGACCACAATGGCTCCCGGGTCGACCCAGCCTTAAATGGGTACCGGTTCAGTCCGGGAGGTAAAAGCGGCGATGGAGAGGAGATGGCTACCTCCCTCATATAGCCGAGCCTTTGAAATGTGAGATCGCTAACACCTCACACCCCTACGGCAGTAATGCTATGGGTTCTTTACAGCGCACTTGCTGCAGTACATACGACTTAAACTCCCCACGACGCTCAACGGCACAAGTGGAAAGAAAACTAACTAACTAACTACCTAACTAACTAACTAACGCTTGATGACTTGAAGTCAATTTAATTTGTTAAGTGCTATGCTCCACATGGAGCCTGAAACAATTTGTATTTGTAAATAGGGGCCAGGGGTTGGCGTAAATGAACATCATTGCGAAGCGGTTAGTGGCACGGCTCATAACCCAAGCGTGTTTGTGTTCAGATTCATGAAACCAATTAAAACAATCGCACCGAAATACGATGTATTGGTCCGTTATGCGCAGAACATCACTACAGCGCACTCCATCTTTGGAACCAGTGCGAAAGAGGGAACAACATATTCTTTGGTTATGATTTAAGAACCGTCTGCTGCTTCACATTTTCCACACCGATTCGATTTAGATATACAACTAGTGCCCGTTTCAATTAATTTGCTGTTTTCGTGTCGATAGATAGTTAGTTGTTCATGGTAAACGACGATGGCAGCACCATCAGACGGTTTTGTCTTGATGAATTAACGCGCTTTATTTCGATTATATCGAGGATGAAACTGCGTTGGTCCTCAACCTCACTCTCTGATCCTGAGCTACCTTTGACCAGTGGCAAAACATAAGTCAAGATGGCTGGAGGTAACGATGCAGGCACTCCTGTCAGACCAAGGGACATTTGAAAATTTGCGAAATTCGATCGTTCACCGTTTCTTTTCATCGCTTTGAGAGGTGACTTCCTGACCTCTCGATCACATCAACCACCAGAAGACTCTGCAGTCTGTAGACGACCAGTTTCACATTCCAGTCGCGTCCCCCGAAGACGCCCCTGTGCAGTCAGACTGGCGCTTGAGGGGTCTGGGCCGATGGATCCGTGGTCGTGATTGGCCATCTTTCCTCATCAGGGGGCCAGTACTGATCATGGTAGTTCAACTCGGTTGCAGCACGATTCTCCCTGCGTGTACCTCATGTTCACTTGTAAAATGGCTGCCCCTTGAAAAGTATAAAAATGAGGATGTTGAAATGTGATTTTCGTAGATATTCTGTATGTGTTCATGACAAAGGACTGTTAATTGGACACGGTTTGGCTTCGTTCTTTCTCAATCTCCCGCTACCAAACCCTGAAAGGGCTAAGGTAGCAGAATGTAGTCCAGAGAACGGAATGCGTTGTGTCGTAGTTTACAGCTTGACTGCGATATTTGCACCTTTCGGTCCAATACATCCGACTTCAGCAAGCATTTTTTGAGTACCGGGTTAGCATTCCCTCTTCGATCCCTTCTCCTTAGCCAGTTTGCCCTACTGCAGCCTGTTATCCAGGATCACCACGTAGAGGTGTAGAAGGGTCTAACCAGCTCTGGTTCGCTGGCCCTGGCGCTAGCAGTCAGCTATGGGTCGCTGCCGTTTATTGAACATGATAGTAATATTAACAACAAGGCGATAGTGGATAAGGCCTCAGTGGCCTACTTCAGTCAATGACGTAGACAACAAAAACCCCATATATACAAAAACAGCTTTGACCTGTCTATATGATAGTCGTGCATTCAGGTTGGCGTAAATTCGACGCAGACATGAATACCATCAAACAGGGACTGGGATCAAGATGCTAAGCAGCTTATGAGCTGCAGTGGTCAGCTACCCATAGCTGACTGCCAAGACCCTTCTACACCTCTACGCGGTGATCCTGGATAACATGCTGCAGCGGGGCAGACTGGTTAAGGAGAAGGGATCGAAGAGGAAATGCTAACCCGGTACTAAAAAAATGTTTGCTGAAGTCGGATGTGTTGAACCAAAAGGTGCAAATATCGCAGTCATGTTGTAAACTACGACACAATGCATTACGTTCTCTGGACTACATTCTGATACTTAAGCTCTTTTAGTGTTTGGTAGTGGGAGATTGAGAATGAACGAAGCCAAGCCAAGCCAAGCCAAACAGATACTTACGTTAAGAACAAATAGTCGTCTTCAGAAAAATAGGATAACATACATTTCAACAACCAGCTAATCACAACGAGAAAGTGGAAAGGAATCAAGAAGTGACGTATCTGACACGAATTCCCCGGATGAGAAAGACGGAACGAGCCGAAACGGAAAAACGGAAGTGATGTCATGCAAAAGAAAAAGTAAACGAAAGTAGCATGTCCTGTTTGCAGAACGTCTTACAGCTGCCAACCAATTTGGATGTTAAATAAGTTTCTTGGCATGTATGCAGAACGGTAGATTGCCATTACATTCCGCACATGAGGAGAGATTGTGAAAGTGTCTGTGGTTTTTATAAAAAAAAATTTTTTTTACATACTAAACATGGTCGTTGTCCAGATGGGGGTCCGACCATTTCTCCAATTTGAATGGGGAAAAAAACATGAAAATAAATTGTAAAAGTTGATTTAGGTTGAGTTTAATGAAAATTAAAAAAAAATGGGTATGGTGAGATACCGCACCGAGACGAAAACACAAACAAAACCTACGTTACGACCAATAGGCCTTCATCAGGTACAACAATACTGAACTACCAAATCAGTATATAAGGAAAAAAATGGTCAACTTATCTGATAGTAGACCCAGTCTGTCTAAGCGACCGGTTGGGCCAGATGCTTGACTGAAAATGAAGGTGAGCGGTCAAATAAGGTGGCCAGGAGAGTAGGAAGTGAGGGAGAATGCGCCGGATAAGCCAGTGGTGGCCAAATATGGAAACGGTCAAATAGTGATCCAGGTGGGAGAACAAAAAGAAGGTGATAAAAGCCGGGAGGGTGTGAGATTATTTTAGGAAGGGGGGGGGGGCGAGGACATATAGAAGAAAAATGGGGGGGGGGGGAGGAAGACAAATAGATGGGGGCCAGTATGAGGTTTTAAGAAAAGGTTAATAGCTGTCCATCGTTGTCGATGAGGACCCCGACATCATCCTTGTCACAGATTTACCTGTTGGGTGTGGGTGCCCATGTGGCTGAACAGGCCAATGCGGGCACAAAACCATCTGCTACATATCGGGCATACGAGGTTTGTAGAAGGTGATGGTGTTCCCGCTGTTTGGGATTTCCATGTCTCGCGTCTGCTCTGGGATTTCACAACACGGTCGTCTTCGCCGGTAGCTACACCCGATTTTACTGCGCTTTTCCAGTCAGATCTGTTTTTGCACAAGACACTGCCCTGCTGCAGTCTGTTATCCAGGATCACCGCGTGGAGGTGTAGAAGGGTCTTGGCAGCTTTGGTTCGCTGCACCTGCCACTAGCAGTCAGTCATGGGTCGCTGACCACTGCAGCTCATGCGCTGCTCAGCATCTTGATCCCGTTTATTTATATTTACTATTATATATTTTAGAAAGTAAGTAGCGTGTCCTTTGCAGAACGTCGCCTCTTACAACTGTCAACCTATTTGACCGTTATAGTCTCTTGGCAAGTGTGCTGTATGGTAGGTTGTCATTACTTTCCGTACGTGGAGGAGAGATCGTACAGAGGAAATAAAAAACAACTTGTGTTTGCAAACTTAACTCGGCGGGATTCGAACTCGGTGTTTTAGGATTGTGAAACGGACGTAAATGATATATTAAAACGTGTCATGTCCTTTACGGATGTTGTTGCCGTTACAGCCCGTCTAAAAGAAACTCGATCTCTTGCCAAGTCTCCAGCCTGCTTCAGAATCATACCCAAGCATTCCTTAACATGTTGGTGCTATCGCCTTATTATTCTGTCTCTGACTATCTTGCCCGGCACCATACCTTCCATTACCGGTTCTCAAGACGGTTGTATCTTTTTGATGTGGTCAAAGTAATTCAATTTTCTGATCGTGATGGAATTTATGAACCAGTTCTCCTCTATGCCCAATCCTTTTCGAATTTCTGCATATTTTTTTTTTTTCGGTCTATGGTATTCTGAGAACCGTTCTATAACATTCTGATTCGAAGGACTCGATTCTCTTCCTTGGTGTTTGGGTAACTGTCCATGTTTTGTAGCCGAATGCTGCCACCGAAAAAACACACAAGTTTTTACTTCTATTGGATTGCTGGTATTCTGCCGTGGTTTCCTCACGTTGTATAGCCTCTGCTTTGCCATTGTCAATCTCCTTCTGGGGACGGCGTGGGCTAGTGGTTAAGTGACACGGCTCACAACTCTGAAGGTGCTGGGTTTGATCCCCATCACAGTACCGGTCGTTACGCCGTGGAAGCAAACCCTTAAAAAATGCAGGAGGAAGCAGACCCTTACATAAAATGCTTGCTGAAGTCGAATGCATTGGGCCGATAGGCGCAAAATAAAAACCACAGTGCAGCGCACACCGCCTTGGAAAATAGAGAACTAAAAACCTCATTAACTTTTAGCAATATATTTTTTGTTGTTTTTATTTTGCGTTCGCCTTATTTCTCTTATCCCCAAGGAGGTGTGCGTTGCACTGCGGTTTTTATTTTGCGCCTGTCGGCCCAGTGCATCCGACTTCAGCATTCATTTTATGTTAGGGTATGTTTCCTCCTGCATTTGCTAAGGGTTTGCTTCGCTGGGGTAACGACCGGTGCTGTGATGGGGATCGAACCCAGCACATTCACGCTGTGAACCATGCCACTTAACCACTAGGCCACTCCATCCCCTAGCAATATATATATATATATATATAATTTTTATAATTCAAGATTAAATATGCAAATGTCAAATGTCAAAAGTTAAATGTCACATGTTAAATGTTAAATTTTAATTGTTAAATGTTAAATGTCAAATGTTAAATGTCAAATGTTAAATGTTAAATTTCAAAGGTTAAATGTCAAATGTTAAATGTCAGATGTTAGATGTCAAATGTCAAATGTTAAATGTCTAAGGTTAAATGTTAAATGTCAAATGTCCGATGTCAAATGTTAGATTTTAAATGTCAAATGTCAGATGTCAAATGTTAGATGTCAAATGTTAGATGTCAAATGTTAGATGTCAAATGTTAAATGTCAAATGTCAGATCTCAAATGTTAAATTTCAGATTTCAAATGTTAGATGTCTAATGTTAAATGTCACTCACTCATAGTCTCTTTACCCTTCGTTTCGCTAGTTAGGCCCAAGTTTGTGGCGGATCTTCCCGTAAAGTCCAAACATATCAAAACACGGTTTCGAAACAATAAAAGCATGCGTAAAAGTCAATATTTACTTGCGTGTGTTTGGGGCCCTACACAGATCTGACCTTTACTTGTCAAAAACTAGAACTAGTCATAACATCAAATTATTTAAAGACAGGTCCAGATTGGATATTAGGAAACATTTTTTTTTTTCAGTCAGCGAGTGGTGAATGCTTGGAAAGCGTTGGCACAGGATGTGATGGAGGCAGGGTCAATGCATTTAATAATAGATTGGATGATCACAGTCATTTTTAAAGTGGAATAAACTGACTGTATGCAGACTCGGTAGAGTCTTCTGAACCAGTATAGTGAAGTTAAGTCAAGTCAAGTCAAGTTAAGTTAAGGTACGTTGTCTTTCTATTTGTTGGGATTTGATTTGTTGCGTCTCCACAGTTTCATTATTGTCGCCGTTTTCGTTTGAATTAGCTTCACATTCCCTGGCCTAGTAAGTTCTCTCTCTCTCTCTGTCTCTTTCTCTCTGTCTCTCTCTCTCTCTGTCTGTCTCTCTGTCTCTCTCTCTCTCTCTATCTTTCTCTCTCTGTTTCGTTCTCTCTGTGTCTCTTTCTCTATTTCTTTCTTTCTCTCTCTGTCTCTCACTCTCTTTCTCTCTCTCTTTCACTGTCTTTATCTCTCTCTGTCTCTTTCTCTCTGTCTCCTTCTCTCTCTGTCTCTCTCTCTGTCTCTGTCTCTCTCTCTTTCTCTCTCTGTCTCTCTCTCTTTCTCTCACTCTGTCTCTTTCTCTGTCTCTTTCTCTCTCTCTGTCTGTCTCTGTCTCTCTCTCGCTCTGTCTCTTTCTTTCTCTCTCTTTGTCTCTCTCTTTCTTTCCAGAGCTGACTACTGGCGTCAGGGCCAGCGACCCAGAACTGACTGCTAGCGTCAGGGCCAGGGACACAGAGCTGACTGCTAGCGTCAGGGCCAGCGACCCAGAACTGACTGCTAGCGTCAGGGCCAGCGACCCTGAACTGACTGCTAGCATCAGGGCCAGTGACACAGAACTGACTACTAGCGTCAGGGCCAGCGACCCAGAGCTGACTGCTAGCGTCAAGGCGAGCTACCCAGAGCTGACTGCTAGCGTCAGGACCAGCGACCCAGAGCTGACTGCTAGCGTCAGGGCCAGCGACCCAGAGCTGCCAAGACCATTCTTCTCGTCCTGGATAACAGGCTGCAACAGGGCAGACTGGCTAACTCGGTACCCAACAAATGTAACTCTGAAGTAGGACCAAAAGGTACAGATGTCGCAGTCAAGCAAGATACACCGTTCTCTCGACTACATCCTGCTACCTGTAAAGATTTTTATGTGGCTTTTGTAGCGGGAGCTCGAGAACGAACGAGGAAGAAGTATTACTTTCATAATGTTCTGTTATTCTCATCATCTTCACAAGCCTGTTTGAATGGACACATCGCGCACCCGGCAACCAGATGGTTGCGGGTTCGTATCCCGTATATAGAGGAAGGTGAGACAAACAGCAACTAGCAGATGACACTCGAGAGTCATATAAACAGGATTCTTTCCTATTACAGTTTCCAGAAGTTTATTGACATGGCGACCGCTTCTGACAGCCAGATTCACTCCTATTGCATTGATCTGTAGGGATCTTCATATGCAAAAGGCCTTGCTGGTGTTGCTTGCTCTTTCTCTCTCACTCTCTCTCCCTCTCTCTCTTTCTTTCCGCCTCATTAAATGAGCCTCATGATCATGGGGATTTTTTCTTTCTTAGGCGGTGTGCGTTGTGCTGTCCCTTGCGCTTAATTGCCCAAGCGCATCCGAAATCAGCAGCTATTTTTTTAATGGGGTTTAGTTTCCATAGGAGTTCGAATTTGCTGTTCTAGGATACTGAACATGGCGAGCGTGGCTTCATTCGTTCTCAATCTCCCGCTACCAAACCATGAAAGGGCTTAAATAGCAGAATGTAGTCCTGAGAACGGAATGCGTTGTGTCGTAGTTTACAGCTTGACTGCGAAATTTGCACTTTTCGGTCCAACACATCCGACTTCAGCAATCATTTTTTGAGTACCGGGTTAGCATTCCCTCTTCGATCCCTTCTCTTTAGCCAGTCTGCCATGTTGCAGCCGAACATGGCGAGCTTGAGTAGTGAATCGTGTCTCTTTGTTGTTTCGGCACGCATTCCATTTCCTCCTCCCAGCACTACCGTCGGGAAGAGAAATGAAGACTTTAGTGCTCTTTGCTGGGTAATTTCTTCTTCTTATCTTTTTCTTTTTCTTCTTCTCCTCCTTCTTCATCTTCTTTTTCTTTTCCTTTGATCAATCTCAAAATGGCTTTTGCAAGTAACAGGATATAGTTCAGAGAACGGAATGAGTTGTGTCGTAGTTTACATCTTGACTGAGATATTTGCACCTTTCGGTCAGATACATCCGACTTCAGCAGGCATTTTTAAGTACCGGGTTAGAATCCCCTCATCGATGCTTGCTCTTTAACCAGCCTGCTCTGTTGCAGTCTGTTATCCAGGATCACCGCCTAGAGGTAAAGGGTTTTGGTACCGCTGGTTTGCTGGCCCTGACGCTAGCAGTCAGCTATGGGTCGCTGACCCTGACGGTAGCAGTCAGCTATTGGTCGCTGACCCTGACGCTAGCAGTCAGCTATGAGTCGCTGACCCTGACGGTAGCAGTCAGCTATGGGTCGCTGACCCTGACGCTAGCAGTCAGTTATGGGTCGCTGACCCTGACGCTAACAGTCAGCTATGGGTCGCTGGCCCTGACGCTAGCAGTCAGCTATGGGTCGCTGGCCCTGACGCTAGCAGTCAGCTATGGGTCGCTGGCCCTGACGCTAGCAGTCAGCTATGGGTTCTGACCCTGACGCTAACAGTCAGCTATGGGTCGCTGGCCCTGACGCTAGCAGTCAGCTATGGGTCGCTGACCCTGACGCTAGTAGTCAGCTATGGGTCGCTGACCCTGACGCTAGCAGTCAGCTATGGATCGCTGACCACTGTAACTCATGTACTGCTCAGCATCTTGATCCCTGATGGGGAACGAAACTATAACTTTATTTTTTACTAACATTATACGTAAAAAAAAATAGCAAATAAAGCCATCTTGGAAGATCTGAGTGTCGAAAAGAACTGGCTTATAAACCACGTTATGTCTCAGAAAATGAGGTTTTTCGGCCATATCAAGCGACATTTCGGACTGGTAAAGCAGTTCTGGAGGGTATTGTTCCAGGAAAACGAGGCAGGCGCCGACCAAGGTGTAAGTAACCCATAGCATTACTGCCGTAAGTGTATAAAGTGTTAGCGATCCCACATTTCAAAGTCTCGACTATATGAGGGCGGTAGCCATCTCCTCTCCCTCGCAGCTTTTACTTCCCGGACTGAACCGGTACCCATTTAAGGCTGGGTCGACCAGGGTGCCGTTGCGGTCTGAAAAAAACATTTCCGCCTCAACTGGGGAACGAACCCAGGACCACTCAGATGCGAAGCCAGTGTGTTAACCACTGCGCTACTCAGCTCCGCAAGGTGTAGATGGACACAAAACATCAAGGACGCTCTAAATATGGAGCAGGAGGGTACACTCACTGCTGGTCCTGAATATGGAGCAGGAGGGTACACTTACTGCTGGTCCTGAATATGGAGCAGGAGGGTACACTCACTGCTGGTCCTGAATATGGAGCAGGAGGGTACACTTACTGCTGGTCCTGAATATGGAGCAGGAGGGTACACTCACTGCTGGTCCTGAATATGGAGCAGGAGGGTACACTCACTGCTGGTCCTGAATAGGGAGCAGGAGGGTACACTCACTGCTGGTCCTGAATATGGAGCAGGAGGGTACACTCACTGCTGGTCCTGAATATGGAGCAGGAGGGTACACTCACTGCTGGTCCTGAATATGGAGCAGGAGGGTACACTCACTGCTGGTCCTGAATATGGAGCAGGAGGGTACACTTACTGCTGGTCCTGAATATGGAGCCGGAGGGTACACTCACTGCTGGTCCTGAATATGGAGCAGGAGGGTACACTCACTGCTGGTCCTGAATATGGAGCAGGAGGGTACACTCACTGCTGGTCCTGAATATGGAGCAGGAGGGTACACTCACTGCTGGTCCTGAATATGGAGCAGGAGGGTACACTCACTGCTGGTCCTGAATATGGAGCAGGAGGGTACACTCACTGCTGGTCCTGAATATGGAGCAGGAGGGTACACTCACTGCTGGTCCTGAATATGGAGCAGGAGGGTACACTTACTGCTGGTCCTGAATATGGAGCAGGAGGGTACACTTACTGCTGGTCCTGATTACTATCAAATGGCTGTGATGAGAGCGACGTTCTGCTAAGAACATGTCACATGATGATGATGATGAGGAGGAACATATATACATTCATCATTTACCTCGTCATCAGACATTCACACAAATGACTCTAGCAACAGTAGATATCAGCTCAATTCCCCTGAATAGTGATACAGTGTCTTATACATGGATTTAGGATGCGCCCTCGCATTTCACTAGTGCATACTGAACGGGTCTGAAACATTATTAGACTGCCATGGGACCAGTGCCACAATGGCAGCCAATAGTTTCTGCTGATCTTTCCAGACCTCCAATTGTACCAATTAATTTAATCAGATCACTAAATGTGTATGTTGACTTCATCAGACCACCACATGGGTATGTTGACTTCATCAGACCACCAAATGCGAATGTTGACCTGTGTAGACCACCAAATGTGTATGTTGACTTGTATAGACCACCAAATGGGTATGTTGACTTGTGTAGACCACCAAATGGGTATGTTGACTTGTGTAGACCACCAAATGTGATTATTAACTTGTTTAGACCACCAAATGTGTATGTTGACTTGTGTAGACCACCAAATGGGTTTGTTGACTTGTGTAGGCCACCAAATGTAATTATTGACTTGAGTGAACATCCAAATGTGTCTATTGACTTGAGTAAACATCCAAATGTGTCTATTAACTTGAGTAGAGACAACAAATGTGTCTATTGAATAAACATCCAAATGTGTCTATTAACTTGAGTAAACTTCCAAATGTGTCTATTAAACTTACCAGCCCTTAAAATTTGTCTATCAAAGTGACCAAACCGCCAAATGTGTCTATTACTTGCCCAGACAGCCAAATGAGTCATAATTCCCCAGACCGCCAAATGAGTCTTAATTCTTCAGACCGCTAAATGTGTCTATTAACTTCAACAGACAACAAAATGTTTCTATTGACATCTTTATACTGCCAAGCGGTCCAAGGCACAAATAAGCTAGGAACAATTTGGCGTCGCTAACCGTTATTCTAGCCTGTTAACATTCATGTGTCATTTAGTTTTTCTGTGTTATCTTTCTGCCACGTTTTCGTGTTCTTTGTTTGCGGCCTCGGGTCTTATCGGGGAAAATCTTTCTTTGCTTATAATATAATTCGTTAAAAAACAGAATTGGGCTACAGTCTTCTCATTCGTTCCGTATTTAAAAGCAGGCCTGGTAACCGAAAGGAGAACACGACTGATTGGTCCAATTACGGATTCACTTAGAGCCTGTGTGTCTCATTTCTCAAGCAGTCGATTTTATTCTCGGTACGTTCCCATTCTACCTTCTTTCGGTTCTTAACGTGTATATACCAGATGGGATCAAGATGCTTAGCAGTGCATTGGCTGTAGCGGTCAGCGACACAAAGATGTTTTCTAGTGCCAAGTCCCTTCTGGACATCCACGCGGTGATCCTGGATAACATACTGCAGTAGGGCAGATTGGGTAAGAAGATGGGGTCCTGGATAACAGACTGCAGCAGGGTATACTGGATACGGAGGGATCCTGGATAACAGGCTGCAGTAGGGTAGACTGGATAAGGAGAAGGGATCCTGGATAACAGGCTGCAGCGAGGTATACTGGATACGGAGGGATCCTGGATAACAGGCTGCAGCAGGGTAGACTGGATAAGGAGAAGGGATCCTGGATAACAGGCTGCAGCAGGGTAGACTGAATAAGAAGGGATCCTGGATAAGAAGGGATCCTGGATAACAGGCTGCAGCAGGGTAGACTGGATAAGGAGAACGGTTCATGGATAACAGGCTGCAGCAGGGTAGACTGGATAAGAAGAAGGGATCGAAGAGGGAAGTTTATCCCGGTACCCAACAAAATTGCCAAGCTAAAGTCGGATGTGTCGGACCGAATGGTGCAATTTTTCCCAGTCAAGCTGTAAACTACAACACAACACATTCATTCATCGGACTACACTGTGGTACTTGCAAAACCCTTTCCATTGCTTGGTAGCGGGAGTTTGAGAATAAACGAAAGAAGAAGAAGAAGATGATGATGAATACCAGCTGAGAAGAAAACCCGTTAGTACGGTGGTTCTTTTAATCATGTCGACGAGGGGACACGAGTAAACACGCACGTGTGAGGAGCAGTGGAGGAAAATATATATGTACTTCTTAGCGGGGAAGGAAAGAATAATGCCACATTACACCCATTCGTGTCGTAGAGTGCGACTAGAGAGAGAGTCATGCATAGGGAAAGCAATCTCATAAGGCAAAACAGTACAACGGAAACATAACTGCAAAAGTACACAGGTATGGCAGATGTTTCTTTCTGCTGCTTCTTCTTCTTTTTCTTCTTCATCTTCTTTGTCTTTTTCTTCTTCTTCTTCTTCTTCTTCTTCTTCTTCTGCGTTTGTAATGGAAAGGACGTTGTGAATTTGCGTAATAGTTTACAGCGGTATCTACGCCATTCGACCCGATATATACGTTTTGAGCTGCCTTTATTTTTGGTACTGCATTTGCCTTCCCACTGCGATCCCAGTTCTCTTAGCCAGGCTGCAATAGTGCAGTCTATTTCCAGCTCCACCATTTGGAATCAGAATATGGTCTTGGTCAGATCTTGTCCATTGACCCTGGTGCAAGCAGCCAGTCATGAGTCCCTGGTTGCTGTCAACTCATTCACTGTGCTACATCTTCGGGTCCAGATTTCTTTTGTGAATCCATTTTCAGCGCTACCCACTTTTTTTTTAGTGTGTAGGGAATTCGAGAAGGAGATTGTGAGGCGGAGGTTAGGTTTGGGGATGCTGATGTAGATCATTGTGAGGTGGAGGTTAGGTTTGGGGATGCTGATGTAGATCATTGTGAGGTGGAGGTTAGATTTGGGAATGCTGATGTAGATCATTGTGAGGCGGAGGCTAGGTTTGGGGATGCTGATGTAGATCATTGTGAGGTGGAGGTTAGGTTTGGGGATGCTGATGTAGATCATTGTGAGGCGGAGGCTAGGTTTGGGGATGCTGATGTAGATCATTGTGAGGCGGAGGCTAGGTTTGGGGATGCTGACGTAGATTATGTTGAGGTGGAGGTTAGGTTTGGGGATGCTGATGTCGATCATTGTGAGGAGGAGGCTAGGTTTGGGGATGCTGATGTAGATCATTGTGAGGTGGTGGCTAGGTTTGGGGATGCTGATGTAGATCATTGAATCACATCAATCCAGCTATGAAGTTGTACGTCGTCTTGTGGACGAAAAATTATCTCTCATGTGCCATATATTTGTTTCAGTCCTTGCCTCTGTATCTTTTCAATGAGAACGTCAATTAAACTTTTTAAGTCTTCTTCTTGCTCTGAAGTACATTTGTCGGCCGTCTTGTAGATTTGGAGGAAATTTTGTTCCAAACTGTTGAATCTTGTTTGTCAATAAAAGTGCTTCAAACCGTTCGTTGGTTTGATTTAAGGTCTGCTGTTTTGGACTATACTAACGAAGGCACGCTACTTTCCACCAAGACCGTAGTCCTTTGGTGATATCAGGAAGTATTGGCCAGTGTATGGGTGCATGTGTGTATGTGTTTATAATGTAGACGTATTGGCCAGTGTATGAATAAGTGTGTGTTAATGTTTGTAATGTGGACGTATTGACCAGTGTATGGATCCCTGTGTATATCTGTTTGTAATGTAGACGTGTTGGCCAGTGTATGGATGCGAGTGTGTGTATCTGTTTTTAATGTAGACGCGTTGGCCAGTGTATGGATCCCTGTGTGTATCTGTTTGAAATGTGGACGTATTGGCCAGTTTATGGTACCCTGTGTGTATCTGTTTGTAATGTAGACATATTGCCCACTGTATGTATGCGAGTGTGTGTATCTGTTTGTAATGTAGATGTGTTGGCCAGTGTCTGGATCCCTGTGTGTATCTGTTTGTAATGTAGACGTGTTGGCCAGTGTATGGATGCGAGTGTGTATATCTGTTTGTAATGTAGACGAATTGGCCAGTGTATAGATGCGAGTGTGTGTATCTGTTTGTAATGTAGACGTGTTGGTCAGTGTATGGATGCGAGTGTGTGTATCTGTTTGTAATGTAGACGAATTGGCCAGTGTATGGATCCCTGTGTGTATCTGTTTGTAATGTAGACGAATTGGCCAGTGTATGGATCCCTGTGTGTATCTGTTTGTAATGTAGACGAATTGGCCAGTGTCTGGATGCGAGTGTGTGTATCTGTTTGTAATGTAGACGAATTGGCAAGTGTATGGATCCCTGTGTGTATCTGTTTGTAATGTAGACGAATTGGCCAGTGTATGGATCCCTGTGTGTATCTGTTTGTAATGTAGACGAATTGGCCAGTGTATGGATGCGAGTGTGTGTATCTGTTTGTAATGTAGACGTATTGGCCAGTGTATGGATGCGAGTGTGTGTATCTGTTTGTAATGTAGACGTATTGGCCAGTGTATGGATGCGAGTGTGTGTATCTGTTTGTAATGTAGACGTATTGGCCAGTGTATGGATGCGAGTGTGTATCTGTTTGTGCGAAGCGAAGGCACAATGATGACATAATTAATTTTGCTACCGCTATTTTTAGTAAGGATTAACTGCGCTACATTTTATCCTCACTCTCTCGTCTCGTGCCGCCCGACCGCAGTGGCAGTCAATGACTAGACGACTAGGGAGCGACTACGAGATGCAGGAGACTCCGCATCAAGCACGGGTGAAAAAGACGGCGGAGTTCGGAGTCGAACCCACACCACCCGATCACGAGGCCGACAGCCACGGAATCCCCGTATCTGTTTGTAATGTGGACGTATTGACCCGTTTAAGAGTACGTGTATGCGTTTTTGTAATGTGAACGTATTGGCCCGTGGTATGGATGCATGTGTGTATATGTTTGTAGTGTGTTCCACTATGACGGTTTTGCAGTGCAAAACTCAGCACACGGAGAAGTCATACCGAGAAAAATCCCTGACATGTCTAATCAAACTGGACATTGAGTATTTCGAAACTGGTATGTTGGTGTTGACTTTGCCTCCTCTATATCAGATGTATTGCGCTCTTACGACATGGCAGTCTGGCTAAAGAGGTTGGGGATCGAAGTAATCCCCGTAGTAGTCAGCGACACGCAGATAAAGTTGAGCATATCACAGTCGCCATTAGGGCACCGTGTCCACCTTCATTAGTACGCTTGGGATGTCTTCTTCTTCTTCTTCTTCTTCTTCTTTAGTTCTCAATATCTCCCTATCAAGCTCTGTAAAGGGATGTTGTTCATAGGTCGGAATGCGTTATGTCGTAGTTTACAGCTTGACTGTGATATTTTCGGTCCGACACATCCGACTTAACAGGCATTTTTGAGTACCGGGTTAACCTTAGCTCTTCGATCCCTTTTCCATAGCCAGTCTCCTCTGTTGCAGCCTGTTATCCAGGATCACCACATGGAGGTGTAGAAGGGTCTTGGCAGCTCTTGTTCACTGGCCCTGACGGTAGCAGTCATCTATGGGTCGCTGGCTCTGACGCTAGCAGTCAGCTATGGGTCACTGGCTCTGACTCAAGCAGTTAGCTATGGGTCGCTAGCTCTGACTCTAGCAGTCAGCGATGGGTCGCTGGCTCTGACTCAAGCAGTCAGCTATGGGTCACTAGCCCTGAAGCTAGCAGTCAGCTATGGGTCACTGGCTTTGACTCTAGCAGTTAGCTATGGTTCGCTAACTCTGACTCTAGCAGTCAGCTATGGGTCACTAGCCCTGAAGCTAGCAGTCAGCTATGGGTCACTGGCTTTGACTCTAGAAGTTAGCTATGGGTCGCTAGCTCTGACTCTAGCAGTCAGCTATGGGTCACTAGCCCTGAAGCTAGCAGTCAGCTATGGGTCACTGGCTTTGACTCTAGCAGTTAGCTATGGGTCGCTAGCTCTGACTCTAGCAGTCAGCTATGGGTCACTAGCCCTGAAGCTAGCAGTCAGCTATGGGTCACTGGCTTTGACTCTAGCAGTCAGCTATGGGTCGCTAGCTCTGACTCTAGCAGTCAGCTATGGGTCACTAGCCCTGAAGCTAGCAGTCAGCTATGGGTCGCTAGCTCTGACTCTAGCAGTCAGCTATGGGTCGCTAGCTCTGACTCTAGCAGTCAGCTATGGGTCACTAGCCCTGAAGCTAGCAGTCAGCTATGGGTCACTAGCTCTGACTCTAGCAGTCAGCTATGGGTGCCTGACCGCCGCAGCTCATGCACTGCTCAACACCTTGATCCCGCTTGGAATGTAAGGAGAGCTATTGCAACCCGCCCACCTAAGGCCTTTTCAAGGCTCAAAAGAGTATTCATACTCATTGTGAGCATTCAATAGCAACAATAACAACACCACCAACACCACCACCAACAACAACAACAACAATACCAACAACACCACCAACAACAACAACATCAGCACAAACAACAACAACAACAACAATACCAACAACAACACCAATAACACCAAAAACAACAACTCCAACAACAACACGAATAACAACACCAGCAGCAACAACACCAACAACAACACCAACAACAACACTAACAAAAACACCAATAACAACAACAATACCATCATCACCAACAACATCAACAACACGAACACCAACATCAACACCAACAACAACACTCACTGAAAAATGACCTGGTTTTGAAATGTGTTCCAAAGAAATGGCGAGTTAGTACCAGATTTCATTTGATTTCTCCTGGTGACACCAATGACTTTCCGTATACATTTCATATCACACGCTGTAATTTTTACTTTGCTTTCCAAAGTCAAGTACCCAGTTTGACAGTGATACCACATAGCTGGGGTACAGATACTGTTATTTAATAGTTGATTTATTGCCAAACTGTTGTAGTGTTGACAGTTGCTCGGCGCGTCAGAGGCTTTGTGGCATACAGTTTCAATTTCTCTATCATGTCTTCCATTTCTTCTTCATTCTTTTGTCCTACACTGAGCTGACTTGCTAAGACTGGGGTTACAGCGCGCCAGGGTTCTAAATCACGGGCGGACAGTAACAACATCCGGGCGTGGTTCGTTACTGGCCTGACCGCTCCTCCAGTCGACCCAACTGAAAATGGGTAATTGAGGATGTTTTTTGTTTTTGCGTTCGCCTAATTTATTTATTTTTCTTTTTTCCAAGACGGTGTGCGTTGCACTGTGGTTTTTATTTTGCGCCTGTCGGCCCAGTGCATCCAACTTCATCATGGATTTTATGTAAGGGTCTGCTTCCTCCTGCATTGTCTAAGAGTTTGCTTCCTCAGGGTAGCGGCCGCTGCTGTGATGGGGATCGAATCCAGCACCTTCGGGTTGTGAGCCGTGCCACTTAACTAATAGCCCACACCGTCCCCTCACATGACGTTTGAATTTGAGGAAAGTAAAGGAACTGGCCACCTCACCTCACACAGGCTGCGGCTTTAGACCATGAAGAGGTTTCCTAATGCCCGACGACAAGTGACGCCATGGGACTCACTTTTACGTCTGACTTGCGGCGTCATAGAGAGATAGCGTGCCTACATTTCTGGTTTTCGCTAAGTGGGAGGCTTTTGCCTGTTGACGCGTTAGAATTTTGGAGTGTGTTTCTTTGACCCGCTCCATCTATCGTCGCCAGGGTCGACCTCTTGCTCATGGCCTTGAAACATCCATGTATTATGACATTGCTATAGGTTGATCGCATTGCATCCTTGTCAAATGTCCAAACTTCTTTAGGGTCCAAGTTTGTGCCTATCTAATAGGGTCCAAGTTTGTGCCTATCTAATAGGGTTCAAGTTTGTGCCTATCTAATAGAGTCCAAGTTGGTCCAATATGTGCCTATCTAATGTCCAAGTTTGCACCTATTTAAGAGTCCAAGTTGGTCCACGTTTGGGTCTGTCTAATAGGGTCCAAGTTGGTGCCTATCTAATAGGGTCTAAGTTTGTACCTATCTAATAGAGTCCAAGTTGGTCCAAGTTTGTGCCTATCTAATAGGGTACAAGTTTGCACCTATCTAATAGAGTCCGAGTTGATCCAAGTTTGCACCTATCTAATAGAGTCCGAGTTGATCCAAGTTTGCA
Organism: Ariolimax columbianus; assembly: GCA_036924085.1. Classification (NCBI taxonomy): domain Eukaryota; kingdom Metazoa; phylum Mollusca; class Gastropoda; order Stylommatophora; family Arionidae; genus Ariolimax; species Ariolimax columbianus. The sequence goes on along the minus strand of JAVGWX010000005.1, from coordinate 53,875,149 downwards.
CCTATCTAATAGAGTCCGAGTTGATCCAAGTTTGCACCTATCTAATAGCGTCCGAGTTGATCCAAGTTTGCACCTATCTAATAGCGTCCACGTTTTGGAGTGTGTTTCTTTGATCCACTCCATCCATCGTCGCTAGGGTCGACCTCTTCCTCATGGCTCTGAAACATCCATGTATTATGACATCGCTGTAGGTTGATCACATTGCATCCTTGTCAAATGTCCAAACCGCGTTATCTTCTGTTTCAATATATTTATTAAACGATGTATGCCTCACTAGTTTCCTGAACCGGGTATTGCGAATTTTGTCTCGAATTGTCTTCCCTGCTGCACTTTGTATCCAGCGTATCCCAGGCCTCAAGTTTGCTCCTATTTAATAATCCAAATTTGCACCTTTAAAATAGGGCACAAATTTTGCCCATATCTAATATAGCCTACGTTTTGTGCCTATTTCATAGGGCCCAAGTTTGCCATCTTGTTAAAATAATTCCTAATTTAGTGAACTCTTGTACCAGCTCAAGTTTGATGTTTTGTCCATGTATGTTAAGTGGGCTTTGTGTTCTGCTAAACTTCATAATTTCCGCCCTTGATGTGTTGATATTCCTAGTATGTCTGTCACAAACATAAGTGCATTCGTTGGATGTCTCAGTCCATCTTCGTCCTCGACCATTAGCCTGTCATCGTCTGTAAAGAGTATTTCATGAAATTAATTTTGGTGTACACCTTTTTGGGAATTCCACTTCTGGTGTTGCAGTTTGGCTGCCTTCTGTTGTTATTCTGCCCATGCATATGTTGAACAGCAAAGATGGAAGCATACATCCTCATTGTCTTTCTGTAGTTATTTCAAATGCGCATGTGATTAAATCAGTTGTTATTAATACTTTTCAAAAATGCATAAGGTACAGTGCTCTCTCATTATCGACTAGTTGTCCTATTATTCCACAGCTCTTTATTATTGTCAAAAGTTTGTTACTATCAACTCTATCAAAAACGTTCTCTTGATCTGTAACCGGTATGTTTAGATGCTGGTCTTTTATGTTGTTCTTTATGTTAATTGTCTTATAGGGAATTATGCATCAATATATCCAATTCCTTTATGGAGTCCAAAATTGAAGTTTGCTCAGTTCTGGTTCAACAGTTGATCTTTTCTCAGCTTAAGTGTTGTGACATATTTTTCTCTCTATGAATTACTCGTAGTTGCGAAATGCCTCTATTTGTATCATCGTTTCTTTTACTGCCTTTTCTCTTTTAGATTAGTGTTATCGTAGCTGTTGCCAATCGCCTTGTTATCTTCTTTTTCCATACTCGATAAAAGATTTCCCCTAGCCACTTCACCTCTCTCTACAAGCTTGAATTGTTTCAGTCATGCTATCCATTCCTGGTACCTTGTAGTCAGGATTGTTCTTTACATCACTTTCTATTTCTTGAATCAAAATATCCCGTGTCTATGAATACATATTGCTTATCCATAAGGGCATTTTCACTAAACAAAATATGGAGATCCAGAGAGATCAAGATTCACGCCAACATTAGAATACTCAACGCCAGTGTCAAGTCGGTGTTGCTGTATGGAGCAGAGACATGGACAACGACCAAGGTCAAGATTAGATATTATGACATTTTTTTTATAAGTCAGGGAGTGATGAATTCTTAGACTGCATTGCCACAGGATTTAGTTGAAGCAAAGTCAGTACATGCATTCAAAAATAAATTGGCTGCACGTAGTTATTTTTAGTTTAGGTGGAGTGGAATAAACTGGTTTATACAAACTCTGAAATGACTTCTGAATGAGTTAAATTAAGTTAAGTGAAGTGAAGTTTGAAAATCTTTATTTTTGTTTGATTACATTTTGCCTTTCTCTATTCCATTGGCGCAAGGCACGCGGCTTTCAACTACAGTCCGTAGTTCTTTTGGCGACAGCAGGGCGTTTTAAGCAGTTTATGGATGTGTGTTTATCTGTAGTGTGTTCCACTATGAGGGTTTTAATGTACAGATGTTCTGTCAATCACCATTGGTACGTGTGGTCATTCTTCTGTTGTCGCTCCTATTTGTATAGGTAGTTCCTGTCTATCAGTGGGATGGAGTGCTCGCTTCCCACAACAAAGGTACTGGATTCATTCTACATAATCTTCTTCTACGTCTCCGTTCGTTCCTCTCAAACTCCCTTTACCAAGTCATGAAAAAGGCTATGCAAGTAACAGCATGTATTCCAGAGAACGGAATACTTTGTGTTGTTGTTTACAACTTGACTACGATATTTGCACCTTTCGGTCCGACACGTCTGACGTCAAGCATAGTACTTTTGGGGTACCGGGTTAGCCTCTTCGATCCCTTCTTATTAGCCAGTTTACCCTGTTATCCTGGATCACCACTTGAAGGTGGAGGAGAATTGTCTTCGCGGTTCTGGGTATCTGGCGCAGACGCTAACAGTCAGCTTTGGTTCGCTGATCGTTGCTGCTCATACACTGCTTCTCTCCGTCATCAACACGCACCTGTCGACGCAGCTATAAATGAATTCATTCATTTCTCAGTGTTAGGGAAGGTAAGGCAGCAGTAAGGGAAATTGCCATCCCATCTCACAAGTAATGAAGACCTAGCACAATGAAGTTTCTAACACTTCATCTCCTACCACTTCCTTTACTTTTGTCTGTAACAGATAATTGGCTTTCCTGAAAACCGCAGTACAACCAGGTTTACGTTGATTTTTTAAATGCACAAACACGTAGATTACGAGATAAACTCTAGGGCAAACGGGAAGAGAGCTTAACCGTCCCATGGGTTTGCGAGATAATCGGATTAGCAGGGACGCTAATCTATGGAACAGCAGAATTTTAAAGTAGTTGTTAAACAAATTCCTCCCGAAACCACCATTAGGGAAGTAGACACAGTGCTTTGGCGCAGGCTGCACGAAGGAGGCCGACTGTAGTGTACCATTATACTCTGGCTGGAGTGAAAAATGGGAGAAACAACAAATCAGAAAATGCTGTTGCTTTTTATTGAATTCCCACAATCCGTATGTTTACTCTTTTGTGCGCCCTGAAAATGTCGTTAAGTGGCCGGTTGCAGTAGCATTCCTCACATCACGAGCGTGCTGATGAAGTTGGACCGTGGCCTCCAGTCTGTTGCGCTATGCATGGCTACATTTGCGTTAGTCACACTGCCAAGAAGAACAGCACGTTTCCAGGGAGAACTACCAGGAAGGTGAGGTAGCGGTCTTGACCAGTATGTTTTGCTTGACCCAGACTTACATGTCTGATGAGTATGTTTTGCTTGACCCAGACTTACCTGTCTGATGAGTATGTTTTGCTTGACCCAGACTTACATGTCTGATGAGTATGTTTTGCTTGACCCAGACTTACATGTCTGATGAGTATGTTTTGCTTGACCCAGACTTACATGTCTGATGAGTATGTTTTGTCCGACCCTGACTTACATGTCTGATGAGTATGTTTTGTCTGACCCTGACTTACATGTCTGATGAGTATGTTTTGTCTGACCATGACTTACATGTCTGATGAGTATGTTTTGTCCGACCCTGACTTACATGTCTGATGAGTATGTTTTGCTTGACCCTGACTAACATGTCTGATGAGTATGTTTTGTCTGACCCTGACTTACATGTCTGATGAGTATGTTTTGTCTGACCATGACTTACATGTCTGATGAGTATGTTTTGTCCGACCCTGACTTACATGTCTGATGAGTATGTTTTGCTTGACCCTGACTAACATGTCTGATGAGTATGTTTTGCTTGACCCAGACTTACATGTCTGATGAGTATGTTTTGTCCGACCCTGACTTACATGTCTGATGAGTATGTTTTGCTTGACCCAGACTTACATGTCTGATGAGTATGTTTTGTCTGACCCTGACTAACATGTCTGATGACTATATTTTGTCTGACCATGATTATCATGTGTGATGAGTATGTTTTGTCTGACCCTGACTAATATGTCTGATGAGTATGTTTTGTCTGACCAGACATTAATCTCCTCTCCTCGCAATATAACGAGAAATACTGAAGAATATAGAAATCGGACGAATAACATATTTGGGACATACTCTTATAAAGAGACACTGTATACTGCTGAAAACAATGATGGACAGAATGGTAGATAGTAGTCTTATAACAGTATGATTGCGCTATAAAGGGGAAAACAGCATCAAGAGATGGACTGATAATAGTATATAATTATGTACCATCAAGTTGCTTAGATGAACTTGGTACGTGTCCCTTAATTAACCCCAAACAGAGTCCTTTGGGTTAACATCATACGTATTTGACAAGGGGAACGGCGTGGGCTAGTGGTTAAGTGACACGGCTCACAACCCGAAGGTGCTGGGTTCGCTTTCCATTACAGCACCGGCCGTTACCCAGGGGAAGCAAACCCTTAGAAAGTGCAGGAGAAAGCAGACCCTTACATAAAATGCATGTCGAAGTCGGATGCATTGGGCGCAAAATTAAAACACAGTACAGCACACATCGCCTTGTGGAAAAAAAACAAACAAAAAAAAACAACCTTATGTACCCATTTACACCTGGGGCGACTGGAGGAGCGGACGCACCAGTAACGAACCATACTAATGGCAACGAATAGAGAAATAAGGCGAAAGCAGAACAAAAACAAAACAAAACAACAATAAAATGTATTTGACAGCTGACGATTGTAGCGGGCATTCCATTTCGGGTTACGGGGAGGACAGGTTGATACAATTTTATTTTTAATAAACTAACAACTCAAGGATTGATATGTAGAAAAGATGGTTATATTGAGTGTTTGCGACCAATTTTCTGGAAGAATGTAGGAATCTGATAAGGAGCAGAAGGAAATTTCCTGGCAGGCGGATTGAAATAGTTGGACGACCATACACCACCATTTCTATTATTGAGGTGGCCAGAATAGAACAATGTCGGTAAGAATGGCTCTGAAAACGTCCAAACCACTTACTTTGATGCGTCGACGCCACTTGAACTCTCTCTCTCTCTCTCCCCCCCCCCCCCTCCCCCATGCCCGAATCAAGCATATGCCTGAATGTGCCCTTTTTACGCTTGTCATTCCGTTTGATGATTAAATCTAGGTGTATTGGCAATTCCGTTATATTCGAGATGTTTGTCACCGCCAAAGTTGAACAAAAATATGGACTATTCTGTGACGTCACTACCCCAAAAATTCGGTGCTAAAATAATATATCTGGTGTTATAAATAAATATTAATATTTGTTTGGGGTGAATTAAGGGATAAGTAAACTCGCCCCTTCACATTATCATCAGTTTCTGTTGAGCACCATAGGAAGTGTTAAATTTATCAAGCCTCGACGGAAGAAGCAGTTTACTAACATCCTTGAGCGCTGAGAACTCGCGAGAGATGAAGGTTCAACGGTTTCGTTTGAGTCTATATAACCATCTGATCACACTAACGAACCCTCGGTCTGTCAGTATAATTTATTTATCTGCTGGAGTTCCCTAGATCCTGACACTTATTTGCAGGTTTCCTATTTGATAGAACCGTTGAGGAAAGCTTATGCAGAGAAATGATATGTTTATCTGGACACCAGAGATTCAGCAATGGTCTAAACATGGGATACCGGAAACAGGAACAACCGGATGTGGTGTCGGTTAAAGCGAGTGAGCGCTGGGAAATAAGAATGGTGATAAGGGAGAGAATTAAATTGAACTGAGTCGGTTTCTGCTTCTTCTTCTTCTTCTTCTTCTTCTTCTTCTTCTTCTTCTTCTTCTTCTTCTTCTTCTTCTTCTTCTTCTTCTTCTTCTTGTTTTTCTTGTTTTTCTTCTTACTCCTCCTCTTCGTTCTTATTTTTCTTCTTCTGATTATATTTTTGCCTCGCCTTGTTAGTTATTTTTTTCATCTGCTCGACTTCTTTGTTTAGGTCTTCTTTTCTTCTTCATCATCCTCTTAGTTCTCTTCGTTCGCACTCAAATTATTGCCTTCATAAACCAATAGAGAGAGAAAGAGAGAGAGAGAGAGAGAGAGAGAGAGCGAGATGGTGGACAGGAAAAGGTATAGAATATGTTCAGTTCATCATTCTTTCTTCATCGTCATCGTCATCAACTTCCTGCTTGGTTCCCATTGGAACATTGAATCGCAACAGATGATCTCCATATGTTAAATGAAACATCTACAACTGCAATGTTGTTATTTGTATAAACTTCGCTGTCTTTTGTTGTTCACATACATATCCGTCAAGTTTCTCTATCCGTGTTGTTTTTATGGGCCTGCGATTTTTGTGTGTGATCTGTGTATTCTATTCGGGCCAGTTCTGTAGTATGTACTCTGTTCTACAGCCTGAGAGATGCCATTGTTCGAGCTCACATTTTCCATGAAGTTAAGTGGCCAATTCCCTTCCTATCTGCCTTTCCGTCCGTAACAGTCAGTCAGGTTTCCTTTTACGTTGTGTCGACTGGAGCGTGCCGGTATTAGACGTTGAACACCATACATATGACGCAAAAAGCGACCGCTATCATACCACGGACCAGACATAATGTGGTCTTAACTCCTGGTCTTTATATTACAATGGCTTCTGTGAGGGTTTTGTATGCGAGAGACGGAAATTATTGTTATTGTTGTTGTTGAATGAACGCATTGAGGAACTTTACTCTTTTGTGCGCCCTGAAAAGGCGTTGGGTGGCAGTTTTCAGTAACTTTCCTCGCATACCGACCGGGGTCCTCCAGCACGTTGTGCTATGCTTGGCTTCATCTGCGTGTCGGCCACTACTCTGGAGATCACGTTGGTCCTACCCTCGTTAGCCATGCTGTCATGAAACAGATCTGTTTCCGGAGAGGACTGCATGGACGCGAAGTGATGTTTTGGTCAGTATATTTTACATGATCCTAGCATGTCTTGGTCAGTATATTTTACATGATCCTAGCATGTCTGGTCAGTATATTTTACATGATCCTAGCATGTCTTGGTCAGTATATTGTACATGATCCTAGCATGTCTGATCAGTATATTTTACATGACCCTAGCATGTCTTGGTCAGTATATTTCACATGATCCTAGCATGTCTTGGTCAGTATATTTCACATGATCCTAGCATGTCTTGGTCAGTATATTTCACATGATCCTAGCATGTCTTGGTCAGTACATTTCACATGATCCTAGCATGTCTGGTCAGTATATTTTACATGACCCTAGCATGTCTGGTCAGTATATTTTACATGATCCTAGCATGTCTGGTCAGTATATTTTACATGATCCTAGCATGTCTGGTCAGTATATTTTACATGCCCTTAGCATGTCTGGTCAGTATATTTTACATTCCCTAGTATGTCTGGTCAGTATATTTTACATGACCCTAGCATGTCTTGGTCAGTATATTTTACATGACCCTAGCATGTCTTGGTCAGTATATTTCACATGATCCTAGCATGTCTTGGTCAGTATATTTCACATGATCCTAGCATGTCTTGGTCAGTATATTTCACATGATCCTAGCATGTCTTGGTCAGTATATTTAACATGATCCTAGCATGTCTGGTCAGTATATTTTACATGACCCTAGCATGTCTGGTCAGTATATTTTACATGATCCTAGCATGTCTGGTCAGTATATTTTACATGATCCTAGCATGTCTGGTCAGTATATTTTACATGATCCTAGCATGTCTGGTCAGTATATTTTATATGATCCTAGCATGTCTGGTCAGTATATTTTACATGATCCTAGCATGTCTGGTCAGTATATTTTACATGACCCTAGCATGTCTGGTCAGTATATTTTACATGACCCTAGCATGTCTGGTCAGTATATTTTACATGATCCTAGCATGTCTGGTCAGTATATTTTACATGCCCTTAGCATGTCTGGTCAGTATATTTTACATTCCCTAGTATGTCTGGTCAGTATATTTTACATGATCCTAGCATGTCTGGGTCAGTATATTTTACATGACCATAGTATGTCTGGTCAGTATATTTTACATGACCCCAGCATGTCTGGTCAGTATATTTTATATGACCAGTCTGATCAGTATGTTTTGTCTGACTAGACGTTAGTATCCTCTTCCCCCAGAGATTATAGACACATATACACCTATTGGTTAAATACCGCGATGCTACCAATCTGGATGCTGCGTGGTCTAGGGGCGAAGCGCCCGTCTCACAATCCCAATGCACCCAGTTCGAAGCATGCTCGTGTCCAGTTTGGCAGACATGGGTTGATTTTCGCTTATCCACTGACGGAAAGTAATTGTAACCTAGTGTACTGGAGACTTGCAAAGATACTTATAAAAGCCTATAGGTTTTCGGTTGTAAAAAGCGATGTTCTGCAAAGGGCATGCTACTTTCTTACTTACTGCCAATCGTCCAGAACAGACCAGATTATCATACTTTGTCTCCGAACTGGACAGATCAGAGTGACACACCACCTCCGAACAAAATTCAAGATATGTACCACCAGCCTATGTCACCGTAGCCTGGCAAACACGACAGCAGCACTTTTACTTCAGAACTGCCCCCAGCCCACAGATCTGAGGGATCCGTGTGGCCCACTCTGACTCCGCTCGATAAGAACTGTACAGCCGTATTAAAACCACGAAAAGGGCAGGGGATGTGATTTAATGATTTTGAGTCCCAGAATAAATATAGCTTTGAAAGAAGGGCGCGATGTAAATTTGCGTTACGACCAAATGGATTTCATCAGTGACAACAATGAAAACAGCTAACATTTCATCAGATTAGTGACGAACACTCGAAGATACTTACTCCGTGGTCGTCTGTGAGTGCATGAGCTTTAGCGTTCAGCGACCCAAAGCTGACTGCTAGCGTCAGGTCCAGCGACCAGGGCTGTGGCGACCCATCCCGACCCCCACGGGGTGATCCTGGAGGGCAAGATGCAACAGGACAAACTGGCTAAGGAGAAGGTATCAAAGAGGGAGGGTTAACCCGGTACCCAAAAATGCCCTGCTGAAATCGGATGTGTAGGACCGAAAGACGCAACTATCGCAGTCAAGCTGTAGACTTCGTCACAACGCATTCCGTTATTCGAACTAGATCCTGCTACTTGCTTGGTAGCGGGGTTTGAGAACGAAGGGGCAAGAACAAGAAGTCTATGCGAAACTCCCTGTAATGCTAAGCAGAAAAGGAAGAGATAAGGCTGGCCATGAAAGTAAGAGAATTAGAAACAAGTTACACGTCCTGGATTGCAGGAAAAGAGGGTTGAACTCAAACGGGCAGGCCATCACGTTTATATGGGAGATAGATAATGTGATGGTTAGAATGTATGACGACGAAAGAAGCTTGAGACATACCAACAAGTTTATGAGTGAGACATATGTGGTGATTACCAAATTGTATTTATGGAGCAGAAACCTGGAACCTGACAAATAAAATGGAAAAGCGTATTGAGGCATTTGAATTGTAGACATTCAGAAAACGTGGACGATTTTCTTTGAAAGATAGAAGAACCAATAGTGAGGTTCTGCAACAATTCCAGGTAGAGAAGACACTTCTGACGGATATAAAAGAAGAAACATAAAATATGTTGGTCATGTCAAGTGCTATCTTGAGGGCAAGATAGGCAAAGGGCGATATAGGTACAGATGGACAGACAATTTCAGGATGTGGTCGGGACACAGTTTGAACGAGTGTACCAGCCTGGTGCGAGACGTGGATAGATGGAGATCCATTACCGGCAACCTCCGTTGCGGAGACGGTACTTGATGATATGTGATTATTTGAGGGATTGTATGTCGACTAGAGAAGCTGAAGGCAGACCGCCAAGTTTTTCAGCGAAGTAGATGGGATTATTTTGAGGAATTGTATGTCGACTAAAGAAGCTGAAGGCAGACCACCAAGTTTATGAGCGAAGTGGATGGGATTATTTGAGGGATAAACTGTATGTCGACTAGAGAAGCTGAAGACAGATCCCCAAGTTTATGAGCGAAGTGGATGGGATTATTTGAGGGATAAACTGTATGTCGACTAGAGAAGCTGAAGACAGATCACCAAGTTTATGAGCGAAGTGGATGGGATTATTTGAGGGATAAACTGTATGTCGACTAGAGAAGCTGAAGACAGATCACCAAGTTTATGAGCGAAGTGGATGGGATTATTTGAGGGATAAACTGTATGTCGACTAGAGAAGCTGAAGACAGATCACCAAGTTTATGAGCGAAGTAGATGTGATTATTTGAGAGCGAACGACGACACAATAGAAGACCCAAACCATTTCCTTTCTTTCCCCGGTATTCCAACTGACTTCGAGTCTTAACAGAACAAATACCTGTCCCGTGGGGCATTGCACGTTTCTTGTATCAGAAACTTGACAGAACCGGATCTCCATTTCATAGAGTATACCGATTTAGTTCGAAGAAACTGGTAAATTATTCCGGCCCCCCATGGAAAAACCACAGCGGTTATTGTAATACGCTCCGGTGTACCAACACCGGAGCATGAGCGAAAGAATAGATGCCGGATCCGTGGCAAGAATGAGATCAAAGATTGCTACGATCCATTTTAAATCAAATCTGGAGTCGGTCGCAAGCTGGATATGACCCATCGTTGTTTCTTTAGCTCCGTGAAATCCTCCCATTCACACTGCGGGACTTTCCGATCTTAAGTAGGGGGAACTTTGGAGTGAATAAATAGTTTTATTGAGTCTGCTGTTCGTTTTGAGGGAAACGGGCAATTCCCGCACACTGTGTCTGGTCTCCGTACTGACGTGCTAATTCTGTTGTTGGTACAGACACTAATCTTTCCCTCACAGACATACATGCTTTATCTTTCTCATACATACTGCATCTCTCTGAGACACAGAGATAATGCGTGTCTATATCTCTACTGTCGCACTCTCACACACACACACGCTCTCTCTCTCTCTCACTCTCTCTCTCTCTGGCATATAGACTATCCTTCGCAGACATAGACTGTCTCTCTCTCTCTCTCTCTCTCCCTCCCTCCCTCCTCTGGCATATATACTATATCTGTGACTCTGACATTTAGACTATATTACCTTCTCAGACATATAGACTCTCTTCTCTCTCTCTCTGACATTTAGACTATCTCTCCTTCTCTGACATATAGACCCTCTCTTTCTCTCTTTCTCTCTCTTTCGCTGCAATTTAGCCAATCTCTCCTTCGCTGACATATAGACTGTCACTCACTCTGTGTCTCTGACATGCATACTCTTTTTGACATATAGACTCTCTCTCTCTCTCTTTCTTTCTTTCTCTGACACATATACTCATTTTTACATATATACTGCCTCTATCTCCCTCTCTCTGACATATAGATTGTCACTCTCACTCTTTCTGGCACATAGACTCTCTCTCTCTTTCTCTCTTCGACGTATAAAATGTCTTTCTCTCTGACATATATAATCTCTTTCTCTCTCTCTCTCTCTCTCTCTCTCTGACATATATACTGTCTCTCTATCTTACATTTAGACTATCTCTCTCTCTCTCTTATATTTAGACTATCTCTCCCTCTGACATATAGAGTATCTCTCTCTCTGACATTTATAATCTCTCTCTGTGACATCTAGACTATCTCTTCCTGTGACATAGACTATCTCTCTCTCTGACAAATAGACTTTCTTGACATATACTATCTCTCTCTCTATCTATCTATCTCTTGACATATAGACTCTCTCTTACTCTCTGACATGTGAAGACTTATTTGTATACGTGGACAAGGTAACACACTAACAATGTAAGAATTATTTGTATACGTTAAAGAAAATAATACACTATCATTCAAAGAATTATTGTAAGTGAGTGCGTCTGGGCATCATTGAGGTAGCGCATTCTTTTCTGACAGCAAAGTTTACAGGCCGTGCCCGTTATCTAAACGTCTTTTTCGACCCAGCTGTAAATGTGTGTCTGACTTAGGGAATGAAAGGAAGGGGCAATGCCACCCCTACAAAAACCGGGGCTTAATGCAATGAAGATTGTTAACACTTTATTCCTGACAGCAGTGTTTAGAACAGGGCTACCTTTGCCTGTAGCATACGCAAAGACAAACCGGCAAGTATATGGCGTTTGTTTACGTATGTACTTGCGTGTGTGTGTGTGTGTGTGTGTGTGTGTATATATATATATATATATATATATATATATATAGTCTTAGTCTTAGCCGACCTGTACTTCTATAGGGGCATAGTCAATCCCAACAGACTCAAACACTAGAGCAAAATATACCTGCTGTCCGTTAGGCGTCATCTGTGCTGCTCTCAACAAACCACCGAACCATGGCCGGTGTTGTACCGCGTCACGCAGTAAGTCGCCTTTTACGATATGCTCTCTGTGGGGCAGTGGTGCTATTCATGTCCTTGTCATACATATAGACATATGAGGGAGCCGCATAGCGCAGTGGTTAGCTAGCTGGCTTCGTATCTAAGTGGTCATGGGTTCATTTCCCAGTTGAGGCGGATATGTTTTTTCAGACCGCAACGGCACCCTTGAATTGGTACAGGTTTCAGTCCAGGAAGTAAAAGCAGCGAGGGAGAGGAGATGGCTACCGCCCTCATATAGCCGAGCCTTTGAAATGTGAGATCGCTAACACCTCACACCCCTATGTGTTTACTTTACTGTATATATATATAAAGGTAAAAGCTGCCGTCCGTCGTAGACGATGATGCCATAATTAATTTTGCTAGCGATATTTTGTGTAAGGATTAACTGCGCTATTTTTTATCCTCACTCTCTCGTCTCGAGCCACCCGACCCCAGTGGCAAGTCAAGGACAATACGACTAGGGGGCGACTACGAGATGCAGGGGACTCCGCATCAAGCACCCGTGACAAAAACGGCGGAGTCCGGAGTCGAATCCACACCACCTGATGACGAAGCCGACGGCTTAACCACTTCCCCACGGAATCCCACGGTGTGCGTTGCACTATGTTTGTATTGTGTGCCTGTCGGCCCAGTGCATCCGACTTCGACATTCATTTTATGTAAGGATCGGCTTCCTCCTGCATTTCCTAAGGATTAGCTTTCCCCGGGGTAACAGTCGGTGCTGTGATGGGGAGCGAGCCCAGCACCTTCAACTTGTGAGCCGTGTCACTTAACCACTAACCTACGCCGTCTCCGCTCTCTGAAAATGGCGTTGGTCAGTCGGTTGCAGTAGGTTTCTTCATATCCTGAGTGTGCTGATGAAGGTGGACCGTGGTCTCCAACTCCCTCCAACTCCCTCACTTCGTTAGTCGGACTACAAGGAAACAGTTCGTTTCAAGGTAGACAGACCTCCGTGGAAGTCATATATTTCCCCCATAATCACGGCTGTGGCCAAGCGTTGTTCAGGTAACATCTATTGCCCCCCATAAACCGGCTGTGGCCAAGCGCTGCTCAGATAACATATATGTTCCACATAAACTCGGCTGTGGCCATGTTTAGTCTACAGCCTAATGCATGATACTCTCGTAGATGTCATTTCTGGAAATGATGCTCACAGTGAATACCCAGACAACTGACCAACAGCATAAAATGATCCGAATGGACCTTGCATCAAGTCTGTCAGCACGCCGATGAATGAGAGGACACGCTTAACAGATTGTTACTAAGAACGAATCCCAGGTGTATCACTAGCTACCCTAATCAAATCTTGCTTTAATGCAATGGAAACATCGTTCTAAATCCTCTCTCATTAAATTCAAGGTTACGCCATCAGCAAGAATGGTGATGATTTCCTAGTTTTGGAATTCTCACGGAGAATTGTTAACCAATTTCCAAAAAGAAAGATGCACTGCAAAGTTCTGTTGATGTTTCGGGATGTAGTTGGAAGACAACGCCCGGGCATGCTAATTACAGAAACGCTGCTCCACGGGTATTCCGTGGCGAAGTGGTTAAGCCGTCGGCCTCGTGATTAGGTGGCGTGGGTTCGACTCCGGACTCCGCCGTCTTTTTCACGGGTGCTTGATGCGAAGTCCCCTGCATCTTGTAGTCGGCCCATAGTCGGCTTGTCCTTGACTTGCTACTGGGGTCGAGCGGCTCGAGACGAGAGAGTGAGGATAAACAGTTTCGCAGTTAATCCTTACTAAAAATATCGCTAGCAAAATTAATTATGCCATCATCGTCTACGATGGACGGCGTCCTTTGCCCTTTGTTGCTCCATTATAGCAATGTTAGACCACATGCGGCTCGATTAGCCTAGGAGAAAATTGACCTACTACGGCGGCGACTTCTTGAGAAAAAAAAACACTACACACACAACGAGTAATGCTTGGATTGAACTCCATCAAACTGCAATCAAAGCAACAATGGCGTTATTAGTGTATGAGGGCTTGTGGAGAACAGTTTGAACACACCAGGAAATAGGCATTATATTTGGTGACTAGTTATGTACAACTTTCCTAATGTTAATTAAATTTCGCCAACTAGACGACATTCGTAACAATAATCCTATGATGCATTAGAATTTGTCTCTTTCTTTTCTTTCTATTCTCTCTCTCTCTCTCTCTCTCTCTCTCTCTCTCTCTCTCTCTTACTTTTTCATTCATACGATACAGTTCTCATGTTACGTTAAGACCCTCTTACCATTCCCCCTCCCCCCTCTCTCTCTCTTACTCTTTCATTCATACGATACAGTTCTCACGTTACGTTAAGACCCTCTTACCATTTTCCCCTCCCCCCTCTCTCTCTCTTACTCTTTCATTCATACGATACAGTTCTCACGTTACGTTAAGACCCTCTTACCATTTCCCCCTCCCCCCTCTCTCTCTCTTACTCTTTCATTCATACGATACAGTTCTCACGTTACGTTAAGACCCTCTTACCATTTCCCCCCCCCCCTCTCTCTCTCTCTCTCTTACTCTTTCATTCATACGATACCGTTCTCATGTTACGTTAAGACCCTCTTACCATTCTTCCTCCCCCCTAACTCTCTCTTACTCTTTCATTCATACGATACCGTTCTCATGTTACGTTACGACCCTCTTACCATTGCCCCCGCCTCCTCTCTCTCTCTCTCACTCTCTCTCTCTCTCTATCTGTGCGCACGCGCGCGTGTGTATAAGTGTAAGTATATTTATACACACACACACACACACAATGCATAACTGCACACTCATTCATAAAGGAAATCACAAAGGGGTGTTGTGAGAGGTGAAGCGTGAGAGGTTTCTCTGTACTTGGCCGTAGCTTGTTATGAAACCGGGTGGCCAATTTCCGTGTTCGCTACCGTTCACTAAAACAAGTACACATGTACAGCTGGGCCGACAAGACACTACCGGTAACACGGATCAAATACTTTAGCTTTGTCACTAGAAGCGAGGGCTCTGTCGCTCAAGTATTCTTCTTTTTCTGCGTTCGTTCTCAATCTTCGGCTACCAAACCCTGAAAGGGCTTAAGTAGCAGAATATAGTCCAGAGAACGGAATGCGTTGTGTCGTAGTTTACAGCTTGACTGTGATATTTGCACCTTTCGGACCAACACATTCGACTTCAGCAAGCATTTTTTGAGTACCGGCTTAGCATTTCCTCTTCGATCCCTTCTCCTTAGCCAGTCTGCCTTGCTGCAGCCTGTTATCCAGGATCACCGCGTGGAGGTGTAGAAGGGTCTTGGCAGCTCTGGTTTGCTGGCCCTGACGCTAGCAGTCAGCTATGGATCGCTGACCACTGCAGCTCATGCGCTGCTCAGCGTCTTGATCCCCACTCAAGTATTCAATGGCAGACAATGCGATGATGAAGTGTTAAGAGATTTTATTGTACCAGGTCATAGTTTGTTAATGAGTTGGATGGGGGGGGGGGGGGGGCGGACAGTTCTAAATCGTGTTACCTTTCCTTCCATAACAAGAAGCCAGGTACCCATATACAGCTGGGATGTGCCAGTAACATAATCTGAACCTCGTACCATCGCCTTAAATTTAACTTAACATCTTTATACTGGTTTAGAAGCCTCCGCAGAGTCTGTATACAACCAGTCTCATTTACATTTCTTGCTATAAAAGCTATGCGCATCAAATCTATTCTTAAATGCATTAAATGTCCCTGGCTCTACTACTTCATGTGGCAATGCATTCCAAGCATTCACCACTCTGACTAAAAAAAACATTTCCTAATATCTAATCTGCACCTCTCTTTAGTTAATTTGTATCTATTCCCTCTTGTTCTTGTATGTGGTTGTATTTTGAAGAAAAAAAACTTGTTATTGTGTAATTTATCCGTTGATTTGATAATCTTATAAACCTAAATTTATTTTAAACAATGTTTATTGTATGTGTTTGCCTCACTAGTTTCTACTGGCGGATGCGCGCCTTTTCCACCCTAGACCGTAGTCAACCTGGGTGATATTAAGACCCATAAACCAGTGCTTGGATGTGTGCGTCTGTATGTACCTATGCTCTTGTGCGCTCTCAGAAGCCAGCCCAACCAAAGTGCAATGGAAGGGTTTTACCCTGAGGGCGCGTGTGAAAGTTGTGGAAGAGTGAGACTGTAGGCTTTAAACCTGTATTAAGTCACCTCGAATTCTTCTTATTTTCTAGACAATGTAGGACGGTTTTTCTGAATCTTTTCTCATAACTGGGATTCTGGATAACTCAGTGGTCTACAACTGCACTACCCAGACGCTTAACACTTTGAACGTAGACCATTGTCATATTGTGGGCTCCTCCCCCCGTCGATCCTCAAATGATAAAAGCTGTGTGTGCCGGGTGCCCATTATGACTCGACAGAGCTCTACTGTTCCAATATTTCTTCTTTGGCTGAGAAAGCAGCCCGGTATGTTGACTTGATCCAGTGCTGGGCGAGTCCTGAGCCGAGAGTCCATTCCGGTTGTGTCAAGCGTGCACGTAGGACTGTGTCAATAGAGCTTTAGCAAATGTATTACAACTGTTGTGCAGAAACGCCACGTCCCACGGCTCTCACATATCTTAATACCTGCAGGCATGCGACTTCTTCTTCTTCTTTTTCTTCTTCCTCTTTTTCTTCTTCTTCTTCTTTTTCTTTTTCTTCTTATTCTTTTCCTTCTTCTTTTTCTTCTTCTTCTTCTTCTTCTTCTTCTTCTTTTATCATTTTCGTCTTCTTTTTCCACTTCCTGTTTCATCTTTTTTTTTCCTCTTCTTTTTTCCTCCTTCATCTGCCTTTTCTTCCATTCCTCCCCACCACCACCCCACCCACCCTCTCTTCCTTTTCAACTACTTACACGTATTCTTTTACTTATTAGTACTCGTCGTTTCCTTTGTATCTTCATTATCTACCTCTTCTTATCCTTTATCTAACTCTTCCTTGTGATCATCATCATCAGCGCCATAATCATTTACTACCTCTACTTCACCTTACACTTAACTCTTTCCCTACTTCTTTTACCGTCTTTAATTTGTTCTGTTTCATCGTTTCCTCCTTCGTCGTTATCATTTTCCTCCTGTTCCTCCTTATATTCTACCTCCGATTCTCCGATGTAAAAGAAGACATCTTCACTAATAAGTTCCTATGTCACCCACCACATACTGTTTCTGACATACAGAGATTGAGCGTAAAACTGCACATTCTGGGATACCGTTCCTAGGATGTTTCACACCTGGACGACCCTCTCTCTCACCCCCCCCCCCAACCCCAATCTCACACTCGTGCATTGCACTGTTCTTTTTGACATAGCCCCCCCCCCCCCCACTCTCACACACACTCACGCTCACACACACACAGGTTACGTTACGACTTCCTAACCACGCCCACCCTCCCTTCACGCGTTCCTTGTTTCTCTTCAAATACGATATTGTTCTCAGGTTACATTACGTAAGTAAAGTAAAAGTAAGTAAAGTAACCCATAGCATTACTGCTGTAGGGGTGTGAGGTGTTAGCGATCTCACATTTCATAGGCTCGGCTATATGAGGGCGGTAGCCATCTCCTCTCCCTCGTCGCTTTTACTTCCCGGACTGAACCGGTACCAATTTAAGGCTGGGTCGACCCAAGAGCCATTGCGGTCTGAAAAAACACTACCGCCTCAACTGGGGAATGTACCCAGGACCACTCAGGCGCTAACCACTGCGCTACGCGGCTCCCTAAGTTACGGACCCCTAAAACATATTCCCCCCCCCCCCCCTTCCACGCCCCTATTTTTCTTAAATTATGATATTGTTCTCATGTTACCGTACGACTCATTAACCACCCTCCCCCTCTCTCCCCGCCCCCCACCCCCACCCCGAATATGATATTATTCTCAGGTAACATCGCAGGTAATCGTAAATCGTAGCATCATCCATTGTTTTAATTGAATCTTGCTGGAGTCCCTAATAACCCCACTACCAAACAAGATCACTCCAAGATGTGAGTATCGTATCGAGACAGGCCTTTACTTCTGCCAAGTGCCCTGTTTACAAAGTTATCAACTCAGACCCTGCTCGAGTCGTCGAGTGTCACTTAGAAATTCTGAGAGCACTGGCTATCGTATTTTCAAATACACTCAAATGAGAAGTTCAAAAAATGAGATGTGGTAACTTTAGCATTTGAAAAATGGCATACACGAAACAACAAATGTAAAGCTAGGTTATTGATGTAATCTCGAAATTACCAAAAAACGAAGATTTGTTACTACTTTGTGTCAGTTCATTGACAGTTGTAGACCAAATATGGCGGAGATGGGCAGAAAAAAGATCTTCAGACTCAGAACGGGACATTGGGATCAAGACGCTGAGCAGCGCATGAGCTACAGTGGTCAGCGACCCATAGATGACTGCTAGCGTCAGGGCCAGCTAAGCATAGCTGCCAAGACCCTTCTACACCTCCACGCGGTGATCCTGAATAACAGGCTGCAGCAGAGCAGACTGGCTAAGGAGAAGGGATCGAAGAGGGAATGCTAACCCGGTACTCAAAAAATGCTTACTGAAGTCGGATGTGTTGGACCGAAAGGTGCAAATATCGCAGCCGAGCTGTAAACTACGACACAACGCATTCCGTTCTCTGTACTACATTCTGCTACTTAAGCTCTTTCAGGGTTTGGTAGCGGGAGATTGAGAACGAACGAAGAAGAAGAAGAAACAATAGATGTAAAACTAGGTTATTGATGTAATCTCGAAATTACCAAAAAAACTAAGATTTGTTACTACTTTGTGTCAAGTTCATTGACAGTGTAGACCAAATATGGCGGAGATGGGCAGAAAAAGATCTTCAGACTCAGAACGGGACATTGCAGAATGGGCATTAGAGACATCGCCGTGCATCCCAAGCAAATCTCAGAACATATCCTGCAGAACTGCACCGCTTATGTAGACCAAATAGAGGCAGTCTGACTCGTGGGAGCGACCATGCTCGAAAAGCTGTAAGGATCTGAAACGCAGTCCCCTTCGTGAACCTCAATTAGCGAGAGGGATAGAATTGTTTGATCGAAGAAGGAGGAGGAGGAAAGAAAGGAAGAAAGAAAGAGAGAAAGAAAGAAAGAAAGAAGAAGAAAGAAAGAAAGAAGGGAGAAAGAATGAAGAAGGAAGAAAGATAGAAGAAAAGGAAGAAAGAAAGAAAGAAGGAAGAAAGAAAGAAGAAGAAGAAGAAAGAAAGAAGGCAGAAAGAAGGAAGAAAGAAAGAAGAAGGAAGAAAGATAGAAGAAGAGGAAGGAAGAAAGAAAGAAAGAAGGCAGAAAGAAAGAAGGAAGAAAGAAAGAAGAAGAAGAAGAAGAAAGAAAGAAGGCAGAAAGAAAGAAGAAGGAAGAAAGAAAGAAAGAAGAAGGAAGAAAGAAAGATAGAAGAAGAGGAAGGAAGAAAGAAAGAAAGAAGGCAGAAAGAAAGAAGGAAGAAAGAAAGAAGAAGAAGAAGAAGAAAGAAAGAAGGCAGAAAGAAAGAAGAAGGAAGAAAGAAAGAAGAAGGAAGAAAGAAAGAAGAAGGAAGAAAGAAAGAAGAAGGAAGAAAGAAAGACGAAGAGGAAGAAGTGTGTGATTTATTAGTTGCTTTATTAGTGTTGTTGTGTCCCTGATGAAAGGCCATGTTGTTATAACGTGGATTTCGGTTTGCTCTGTTGTATAGAGATTCGGTAACTTAGGGTCTCTGAGCTTTTTCCATGGCATGACCAGTTCTTCCAATCGGCAATACTGTAAATGGGTACCTGACCGAGCCAGGAGAACATTTCGGAGCGAGCGGGAGCTACTGAGTTGGTGCTCTGCCGTCGGCACTTTCAGCATTGAGAGGAACTGAGCACACTTGGGGACGCCATGGTGAGATGAAGTCTGTTCTATGAGCCACTTTCCCATTTGACTACTTTGTTGCGGTATCTGGGACATATTTGTCTTCCCCTTCCTTCCTTCTTTCTTTTTTTCTTTCTTTTTTTCATTCCTTTCTTTCTTTTCGTTCTTTCCTCCTTCCTTTCTTCTATCCTTCCTTCCGTCCGTCTGTCTTTCGTTCTTTCTTTCTTCTTCTTCACCTTCTTCTTCTTCTTCTTCTTCTTCTTCCTCTTCCACTAAATAATATCCATACCACTACAAAATATAGAAAGCACTAAATCTGCAGAAGACGGATGTGTCGGACAGAAAAGGTGTAAATATCGCAGTCAAGTTGTATACTAGTGACACAACGCATTCCGTTCTCCCGACTACATCCTGCTACTTGCAAAGTCTTGTCCAGGACTTGGTAGCGGGAGATTGAGAGCGAAGAAGAAGAAGAAGAAGAAGAAGAAGAAGAAGAAGGAGAAGAAGAAGAAGATGAAGATGAAGAAAAAGCACTAAATAATATACATAACACTACAGAATATACATATAACTAAAAATATATTAATACAACTACAGAGCATACATGCTATTACTTCTTCTTAGTTCTTATTCGACCTGTACTTCTACAGGGGCGAGTGCCCCTGTGCAGGTCCCAGTTCTGGTATGATCTAGATGTAGCCAGGAGAAGGATTTCCTGCCTAGCAGTCTAGGCTCAAGCAGCTTATTACTTCGCTGCGAAAGGACAAGGATGGTTAACCGATGTGCGAATCCATCTTAATATACTCAAACGCTAGAGCAAAGTAGACCTGCAGCTTGTTAGGCGCCATCTATGCTCTTCTAAACAAACCACCAAACCATGGCTGGTGTTATGCCATGTGACACAGTTTGTCCTCTCTATAGGGCAGTGGTGCTATCCTTATCCTTGTGCTACACAAAGACTCCGGTGGACCACTCCGGTATGCCATTTCTATATTTACTTTAGCCAGATAGGGACCAGCAATCATTTTCCTATCCTGAACAGTGGTTGGCATTTCTCCCAGAAAGGGACTATCAGCCATCTCCAGTACATGGACCGACAACCTTCTCCAGTACATGGACCGACAACCTTCTCCAGTACATGGACCGACAACCTTCTCCAGTACATGGACCGACAACCTTCTCCAGTACATGGACCGACAACCTTCTCCAGTACATGGACCGACAACCTTCTCCAGTACATGGACCGACAACCTTCTCCAGTACATGGACCGACAACCTTCTCCAGTACATGGACCGACAACCTTCTCCAGTACATGGACCGACAACCTTCTCCAGTACATGGACCGACAACCTTCTCCAGTACATGGACCGACAACCTTCTCCAGTACATGGACCGACAACCTTCTCCAGTACATGGACCGACAACCTTCTCCAGTACATGGACCGACAACCTTCTCCAGTACATGGACCGACAACCTTCTCCAGTACATGGACCGACAACCTTCTCCAGTACATGGACCGACAACCTTCTCCAGTACATGGACCGACAACCTTCTCCAGTACATGGACCGACAACCTTCTCCACTACATGGACCGACAACCTTCTCCACTACATGGACCGACAACCTTCTCCACTACATGGACCGACAACCTTCTCCAGTACATGGACCGACAACCTTCTCCAGTACATGGACCGACAACCTTCTCCAGTACATGGACCGACAACCTTCTCCAGTACATGGACCGACAACCTTCTCCAGTACATGGACCGACAACCTTCTCCAGTACATGGACCGACAACCTTCTCCACTACATGGACCGACAACCTTCTCCACTACATGGACCGACAACCTTCTCCAGTACATGGACCGACAACCTTCTCCAGTACATGAGCCAAAATGGTATTTGTACCTTAATTCACCCCGAACAGAGTTCCCTGGGCTCCAACCATACGCGTTTGACATTTGATGACTGTAGTGGGCATTCCATTTCGGGTTACGGTGAGGAGAGGTCAGTGCAATTTTATTTTATATAAATGGATGCTTGTCAGCTCTTGAGACCAGCAGTATACAAACAGAATGATCTGCTTGCAGGTCATGCACGAGCCTTGTAGCCAAGTTCCTAACCTCACAGGGAAATACTGCCGCCATTGTGCCTGTTGACACCCCCATCTATCCTGTGGTTCAGTCCAGGACAACGCCGTATCATGGTTGTTATTGAATCGTCTGACATCATGGACAATGGCATGCTGCTGTAGAAACTGGATGCTACCCTCCTTAACATGGACCACCATTGACAGATTCAAGAAATCCGTTCCTGATTTCAAATAAGATGGCAGGAACAAGCGGAAGTGGAAGTTCATGCAAGCAGAATGTTTGATACCCCCACCAGTTTAAAAGGGGAGGAATGCTAACGTCTGGTCAGACACAACATACTGGCCAAGACCCTCGCCTCGGCTTCCGCCTAGTAGCCATCCCTGGAAAGGGACTGTTTACATGGCAGCCTCGCTAAAAGGTTTGTTGATCGACGTGATCCCCATAGTAGTGAGCGACACGCAGATGAATCTAAGCATAGCACAACCGCTTGGAGGGCCCGGTCCACTTTCATCAGCATGCTCGGGATGTGAGTAAAGCTACTGCAACCCGTAAATGAACGTCCTTTTCAGGGCGCACGAAAAAGTAAACCTAATCATTGTGGGCATTGGAAACAACAACAACAGTTAAAAAGTGGACTATTCTGTGACGTCACTAACCCCAAATCTGATGCTAAAAAGTGATATACGGTGCTAAAAATAGATACGTTATTTTTGGGGTGAATTAAGGGGCAAGTACCACCATCAGTATCGACACTCTTCGCCATTTACTGAAAGGGACCGATCACTTATGGGTCTGCCCAAAGTGCTGAAGTCGATTCTTAGCAGGACAGAACAGGGGGATGTAATATTTAGTTTCGATAATTCCGTTCTGGAAGCACTGATGGATGAGCAAAGTTCCAGAATTGAGATTCAGGCATGGCATGGCTGCTCTGACCAAATTGAAGCCGCTATGGAAGGACAAAAGCATCAACCTGAAATCCAAGTTGAGTTTAATGTATGCACTTGTCACTGCCGTGTACCTTCACGCCTGCAAAACTTGGACTCGGACAGCGGTTCTAGAGTGAAGCATGGACTGGAGATGTCTGCGTAGAATTCTCGGTATATCGTAATAATTCCACGTCATGAATAAGGCAGTTCGGGACACCGTTAAGAGAGAGGTCGGCCAATATAAGGACCTATTGGCTATGGTAAAAGCACGCAAGCTCACGTGGCATGGGTATGTTTCAAGATCTGCTGGGTTGACCAAAACGGTCCTGTAAGGTACTGTGCCTGGGCAGCGTAAGAGAGGGAGACAGAAAAAGAGATGGGAAGAAAACATCAGCGAGTGGAGGGGAAAGTCCATAGCTAGAACAATTATCCTAGCACAAAACCAAATGGAGAGGCGGGAACTGGTCCCATAATCTGCAATATTGGTGCCCCAATGACCTTTCAGGTTACGTGAATGATGATGATGATGATTTCCGGTCGGAAATTTTCTGTTGCCAAGTCTGGCATGTCTACACCTGCTCTAGGGGAACAACTACGACATTCTAGCACATTACCATCAAACCTGGTCCAAATATTTAGGACATCAAACCAGCTACAAATATTTAGAACATTAAACTTGCTACAAATATTTAGGAATACTTTACAGCTCAAAGAGAAACAGCCACAATCATGACACTCTGGCAAGCAACAAATATTTCTTGGCCATCCACCTCTTCAACATTTCACTTTCTAATCTGGCGTTAAATGCCCAGGGAAGCCAATGACATGCCAGACGTTTTACAGCATCCTGAGCTCAAAATCAAATCTTTGCCAAACAACAGGGCAAACAGGCAAACACGAGCGTCCGACAGAGAGGAAGTGGGTGTAGTGTGACGTGTGTAGAGGATTGTTTGCATGCGCTCCCGTTTGCTTAATGGCCATTCAACAACGTTTAGTCGTTTGAAGGCGGATTGGCTTGGCTTTGTGTTGGCGTGCGTGTTTGTTGTGTGTTTGTGTATGGTGTCCGAGGCACGGATAGCATTTTCTTAAGATGAGAGCAAAATAGAGACACAAAGCAAGCGTAGGCATGGTGGTTTCAACAGATGCATTTCTGAGTGCCATCAATCCGTCATTTTGTCTACATCGTTTTCACTCTCTCCTTCTCTCTATTTCTCTGTATTGTTCTCTATTATCTCTCCCAATGATTATATAAGTGAAAGGCTCATGAGTTGAAGATATTCCGAACTTTTTTATCCAGTACCGTTTCTTTCTCTCTCTGTTATTTATTTTCTGTCCCACGTTCTCTCATTTCATATTCCTTTACTCTCTCCCTCTCTCTCTCGCTTTCTCTCATACTCTTTGTTTAACCCACACACACAGACCGAGACACGACAATAAACATTCGCTATCGTTCTCTTTTTCTCTTCTATCTCTCTCTCTCCTCTTCTTTCTCTCTCTCTCTCTTTTTTCCTCTCTCTCTCTCTTCTTCCTCTCTCTCTCTTTTCTTCCTCTCTCTCTCTTTTCTTCCTCTCTCTCTCTTTTCTTCCTCTCTCTCTTCTTTCTTTCTCTCTCTCTCTCTCTATTTTCTTATCTCTCTTTCTCTCGCACACAGACTTTATCTCATACTCTTTTTTTTAAATCTAATCCACACATAGAGACCAAGACGAACCAGTACACTTTCGCTACCGTTCTTCTACTCTCTCTCCTTCACGCCGTCTTACTCTCTCTCCCTCACTGTCTTTCTAATTCGACTCTTCCCTTTCATTATTCTGTCCATCTTCTTCGACGGATTAGCGATCTCTCCACCAGTTGTAACCGAAGTCAGTGAAGACCAATCTTGTTTCTTATCCAGGCAAATCGTGATAGACAAGTTAATCTTTCCTTAAACAAGAGAGGAATAGCCGGGTGTCGCTAAACAAACAAGCCAGCGGAGGGATATCTCACCGTTCAGTGGTGCGTTACGTCATTCAATAGATTAGTTCCAACCATGCGGACGCCAATACCCGACTGAAAACACCAGCGGGGGACAAAAACAACACGGATTTGACAGAAGAATGTCTGGAATCTCTTTGGTCCGTAAAAGGAAGGACAACAGCAGAGTATGAGGCATATGGGTTGTATGTTTGGTTTGACATTCCAACATGAGAGAGAGAGAGAGAGAGAGAGAGAGAGAGAGAGAGAGAGAGAGAGAAGAAGAAGAAGAAGAAAAAGAAGAAGAAGAAGAGAAGTCTAATGTCTGGCCAGGAAATACATATCTGATCGGACAACGTTAATCAGGGTCAGGTGAAACATACTGATCAGACAATGTTAGTCAGGGTCAGGTGACACATACTGATCAGACAATGTTAGTCAGGGTCAGGTGAAACATACTGATCAGACAATGTTAGTCAGGGTCAGGGGAAACATACTGATCAGACAATGTTAGTCAGGGTCAGGTGAAACACACTGATCAGACAATGTTAGTCAGGGTCAGGTGAAATATACTGATCAGACAATTTTAGTCAGGGGCAGGTGAAACATACTGATCAGACAATGTTAGTCAGGGTCAGGTGAAACATACTGATCCGACAATGTTAATCAGGGTCATGTGAAACATACTGATCGGACAATGTTAATCAGGGTCATGTGAAACATACTGATCGGACAATGTTAATCAGGGTCAGGTGAAACATACTGATCGGACATGTTAGTCAGGGTCAGGTGAAACATACTAATTAGACAATGTTAGTCAGGGTCAGGTGAAATATATTGATCGGACATGTTAGTCAGGGTCAGGTGAAACATATTGATCGGACATGTTAGTCAGGATCAGGTGAAACATATTCATATTGATCTGACAATGTTAGTCAGGGTCAGGTGAAACATAGTGATCGAACATGTTAGTCAAGGTCAGACAAAACATACTGACCAACCCCGTCACTTCACTTCCACGCAGTTTTCCATGGAAAAAGACCGTTTCAATGTAGTTTGGCTAGCGAGATGAGGGATACATGATCCCTGTAGTAGTAAACGACCGGCAGATGAAGCCAAGCATAACTTAATCGCCTGGAGTGCTTTGGTCAACCTTCAACATCACGCTCAGGATGTGAGGAAAACCACTGCAACTTTCAACTTAGAGCAAGATAGATCCGCAGCCTGTCAGGCGCTATCTAAGCCGCTCCGCTAACCACATAACCAAGACCTGTTGTTATGGCCACAGAGTCCCATTTTTTGCGACATATTCTCTGTGGGGCGAGAATCCCTAGAATAATTTGAGTAGATTTTTAACTTGAATTCTGCCCAAGCAGCGGCCGTTAGGCCTACTCTTTTCCATTTCCAACTGCTAAGGTATTGAAAAAATCACGGTGTCTCACCGGGATTTGAACCTGCGACCTCCACTACCCGAGGCGAACACCCTACCTCGAGACCACTCCAACGTTACCAACTTCAAATCAAATCTGGTTGACAGTCTTGATGTGTCATGAGTTTTTACATAGTATAGCATGTTCGCACTGTCAACCCAGCTGTAAATGAGTTGTTCATAAAGTAAGCGAGCAATTTCAGTGTCCTCGCGGGAGGTGCGGAGTTAATTCTCTGTCGTCCCCACTTTCAGCAGTGAAAGGGACAGAGCACACACACAGAGTGGGGTCGCAAACGTGAATTGAAGTGGTTCCTATGAGCCTTTTCCACCTGACAGTAATCGCAAAAAAGAAATATATTCTGAAAGCCCTCGGGAAAGATGCACACCATTCACTAGTAAAGACGGAGAGGAAGACTAACATCTGGTCAGGCACAACATACTGATCGGACATGTTAGTCAGGGTCTGGCAAAACATACTGATCGGACATGTTAGTCAGGGTCTGGCAAAACATACTGATCGGACATGTTAGTCAGGGTCTGGCAAAACATACTGATCGGACATGTTAGTCAGGGTCTGGCACAACATACTGATCGGACATGTTAGTCAGGATCTGGCAAAACATACTGACCAAGACCCTCACCTCGGCTTCCTCCTAGCCCTCCCTGGAAACGGGATGTTTTCATGGCATCCTGGCTAATGAGGTGAGGGATCGACGTGATCCCCGTATTAGTGAGCGACACGCAGGTGAAGCCAAGCATAGCACAAGCGCCTGGGGGGGGGGCGGGGAGGGGGTCGGCTCGGTTCACCTTTATAAACACGCTCGGAATGCGAGGACAGCTACACGGAAGGTCATTAAACGTTCTATTCAGGGTGACCCAAAGATTAAATCTACTCGTGGGTATTCACAACAACAATTTGAGTGAAATACATGGGTTGTCTGATAGTTGTCTTAGTTATACTGTCAGTATTATCAGTGAAATACATGGGTTGTCTGATAGTTGTTAAGAGTTATACTGTCAGTATTATCAGTGAAATACATGGGTTGTCTGATAGTTGTTTGAGTTATACTGTCAGTATTAGCAGTGAAATACATGGGTTGTGTGATAGTTGTTTGAGTTATACTGTCAGTATTATTAGTCACATAAATAGATGGGTTGTCTGATAGTTGGCTGAGTCATGCTGTCAGTATTATTAGTCAAAGAAATAAATGGGTTGTCTGATAGTTGGCTGAGTCATACTGCCAGTATTATCAGTGAAATATGTGGGTTTTTCTGCTAGTTGTCCGAGTCATACTGTCAAAGTATTATCAGAGAAATTGATTATTTGTCTGATAGTTGCATGGGTCATACTATCAGTATTATTAGTCAAAGAAATAGATGGGTTGTCGGATAGTTGTCTGAGTCATACTGTCAGTATTATCAGTGAAATAGACTTCCTTTGGGCCGACAGAATAGAATTACTCACCTGGAGTTTTGAAACCATAATCCCGTTCAAATACTCTCCTTGGTAATCCACACACTTCTCCAAGCTGTCTCGTCATTGTTCAAAGCATTAAAGGAAGGCCACTGTGGTAATGATGTATAGCTGGGTCGTGACCAGATGTATCTCCTGACTCAAATCGGGTCCTTTTCAGCTTGGGGAACAGCCAAAAATAGCAAGGGAGAATAGGAGGGCCCTGCCAACCAGATGAAGGTTGTGTTTGGTCAAGAAAGTCTAAATCAGGTGCGAAGAATGTGCTGGTGCGTTGTGGTGATGGAGCT
Source organism: Ariolimax columbianus (assembly GCA_036924085.1). Classification (NCBI taxonomy): domain Eukaryota; kingdom Metazoa; phylum Mollusca; class Gastropoda; order Stylommatophora; family Arionidae; genus Ariolimax; species Ariolimax columbianus. Next base: position 53,846,930 of record JAVGWX010000005.1, on the reverse strand, counting down.
GCCAGGTGCCCGTTCTCCACAGGTTCGGTCCGATGCGTTGAACAGCATCATGAAGGAGACGGATGATCTCCAGGTAGTACTCTTTGGTAATGTTTTGACCTTGTAGAACGTACTCGTGAAGGTTGAACCCCTACGGAAGTAAAAGAAAACGGTCAAGATGACGTTGGCATTGCGTCATTTCGTGGTTAATGAAAACCCGACTGCTGCTCACTACACTCAACACTGAAAGACGCGAATGATGCAGTGTGCGAGTTGGGAAAATGTACTGAAATGCAATTTACTTTTGCACTTTTTGCGGCAGCTTGCAATAACTACAGGCTCACCATTTCTACCAGTAAGACTGAAGTGCTACACCAAGCAGCTCCAAGATCTGAGCATAGTCAGCCATCCATCACTAAATAGAAGTTAAAGTCGATGGACTGCTTTGTATACAGTGGCAGCACACTCTCAAAAGCAGCCAAAATTGACGATGGAGTGAACTCGAGAATTGTCAAAGCATATGAAGCCTTTGGAAAACTAAGATCCTCAGTTTAGGACTGGAGAAGAATCGAGCTTATAACCAAATTGAAGGTTTATGCGGCAGTCTTCCTACCAACTCTTCTGTACGCATGTGAAACCTGGACTGTGTACAGTCTTCATTCTAACTCTTCTGTACGCCTGTGAAACCTGGACTGTGTACAGTCTTCCTACTAACTCTTCTGTACGCCTGTGAAACCTGGACTGTGTACAGTCGTCCTACTAACTCTTCTGTACGCCTGTGAAACCTGGACTGTGTACAGTCTTCCTACTAACTCTTCTGTACGCCTGTGAAACCTGGACTGTGTACAGTCTTCCTACTAACTCTTCTGTACGCCTGTGAAACCTGGACTGTGTACAGTCTTCCTACTAACTCTTCTGTACGCCTGTGAAACCTGGACTGTGTACAGTCTTCCTTCTAACTCTTCTGTACGCCTGTGAAACCTGGACTGTGTACAGTCTTCCTACTAACTCTTCTGTACGCCTGTGAAACCTGGACTGTGTACAATCTTCCTACTAACTCTTCTGTACGCCTGTGAAACCTGGACTGTGTAGTCTTCCTACCAACTCTTCTGTACGCCTGTGAAACCTGGACTGTGTACAGTCTTCCTACCAACTCTTCTGTACGCCTGTGAAACCTGGACTGTGTACAGTCTTCCTACTAACTCTTCTGTACGCCTGTGAAACCTGGACTGTGTACAGTCGACATGCGAAGAAGCTTCATCACATTCATCTGGGCTACCAAAGGAAACTGCTGAATATAAAATGGCAAGATAGGATCACAGATGTAGAAGTTCTTTCGCGGGCTGGTATGACAAGCATTCACACAACTCTCTGCAAAGCGCAGCTCTGATGGACTGGCCATATTTACCGCATATCGGATGAGCGGATTTCCAAAGAAAACATTACATGGCAAGCTCTCGTCAGGCAAGCAAGCTCGCGGTGGCCAAATAAAACGTTACAAAGACACCATAAAAGCTTCACTGAAGAACTGCTGCATTTACCTTAAACATTGGAAGAACATTGCTGCTTATCGCTCTGCTTGGCGTAGCAAAGTCTCTTCTGGCACGGCACATATGGAGCAGACAATAATCAAGGAAGCATTACGGAGACGAGCGACACGAAAGGCAAATGACAAGTGGCCTCCGTCTGACGATCAGACAGTATTTCTCTGCCCCCAGTGTGAGACTTTCGGGCTCAGATTGGTTTAATCAGCCACCTCTGAACATACTCCAGGATTGACAGACGACAATGTGGCCCTCTTCGGAAACGATGAACAAACAGCTTCCTCGTTAGTGCAATTTACAGTAAACAAGGGAAGGGGTGGTGGTGGGGGGGGGGGGCAGAGGGAGTGGTGCTGGAGCCGAACAGAAGTAGTGAAACCAACAACTCTGGTCAGTGCTGGCGTTCTGATCAGGAAAGAGATGGCTAATGGCAACCCTAGCCCCATCAACGCTGACCCCTCCAGCGCCAGCATGACTGGGCGGGTGGAGGTTTCAGCGCCGCATGGACGTTCCAATCGTCCGCTGGTCACTTTGTGATTAAACTACACTACGGGACTGAGAAACTGGTTGTCTGTAGACCATGCAGAGTCATCTAAACCAGTAAAAAGTCTTCAATTTAAGCTAGGTAAAGAACAACTAGGATTGTCCCGGCAGGCCACCAAAGAATTTCCGCCTGCCAAATAATAAACAATGGAGGACCTTAACGGAATGTGACCAGTAATGTCAACAGATACACGGAATGACACCATCATCGGCGTCAAAACTGGTACACAACAGAAAACTACACATCCCCACACCGGCTAACGACACAGTAGGATAGAAGAAGATGAGATATATATATATATATTTAGCTCTTAATCGACCTGTGCATCGACGGGAAAGACACCCCTGAGCAGGTCCCAGCTGTGGTTTGAGTTGGATGTAGTCCGGGATAAGATGTTCCTGCTTAGCGGACTAGGCTCGAGCAGCTTAATACTCCGCTGTGTTGGGAGAAGCGCTTAAGGAGTATGGTTAATCGATGTGCTATTCCATTTTAATAGACTCAAACACTAAAAGAAAGTAGATCCGCAGCCTGTTTGGCGCCATCTATGCGGCTCTGAATAAACCACCTAACCATGACCGGTGTTATGCCACGTCACACAGTTCGCCGCCTCTTACGACATACTCTCTTCGAGGCAGTGGTGCTATTCTTGTCATTATCATACACAAACACCCCGGCAGACCAATCGGGCAATATATATATATATAAGAAGCAAGTCCTTTGCAGACCGTCGCTTCTCACACGCCAGCCTATTTGGCAGTTATACATTTCTTGGCAGGTGCGCTCAGAACGCATAGGATCGGTCGCACCGAGACTATCATACATTTATATATAATCATAAACCATCAATCACCTGTATTTTCACCTGTGCATTTACTGAATAGTTTTGTAATGTTTTTTTCAGGTCGCGACGGAACTGGGAGTTGTAGATCAAAATAGAAGAGAGGAGTACACAAGGCCGCCAGGTAAACAGAACGCGTGTTACAACCACTCGTCTACCACTACCTCTTGCCCTTGGTGTTATCTCAGCTTGTACCTCGTGCTGTCGTCGTGTCCCTGGTCTCTTCTCAACATTTGTTAAGATCGCCTAATACCCTCTAGCAGCACGACTGGTGATATTATGATAGGGAAGAGTAGCACGGCTACAATATGTCGAAGTATGCCATGGATGGATTAGAAGGGCTGTGGGTAAGGCACATTATGCGGGATATATTTCTAGGGAGAGCAGGGCTGTGGTTCGGTGCGGAATTCCTCTAAAGGGCCATCTGTAGTTGTGTTTCTGAGCTTCGAAAGAATCGTAAAGAAGATAAATAAGAGAAGGAGAAAAAGATGAAGAAAATGAAAGGGGGGGGGGGGGGGGGATGATGAAGAAGAAGAAAGAGGATGGAAGAAAAAAAGAGAGGATGATTGAAAAATAAGAAGAACGATAACAACAATAAGAAAGAAACTGAAGAAGAAGATAGCGAGAGGGGAAAACGGAAAAGACGAAGAGCAAGGGAAGAAAGAGATCAGAAAAGAAAAGAAGAGAAAATGGCGAATATGAGGCGACGAAACAGAGAAAGACGAAACAGACAAGCAAACGAAGAGACGAAGGAGGAGGAGAGGAAGACTGCGAAAGAGTAGAAAACGAGGGAGAAGAAGAAAACGAAGAAGAAGAGTATAATGATAATAATCAAGAAGGCGAAGAGAGATGAATATTTGTTTTTGTTTTGCGTTCGCCTTATTTTTCTATTCCCCAAGGCGGTGTGCGTTGCACTGCGGTTTTTAATTTTACGCTGTCGACCCAGTGCATCCGACTTCGGCATACATTTTATGGAAGGATCTGCTTCCTTCTGCATTTACTAAGGGTTTGCTTCCCCGGGAAACGGCCAGTGCTGTGATGGGGATCGAACCCAGCACCTTTGGATTGTGAGCCGTGTCAGGTAACCACAAGCCCACGCCGTCCCCGAAAAAAGATTATGAATAAGACCAAGAATGAGGGCAAAATAAGTAGTAGAAGATCTATCTGTCTGTCTATCTGTCTGTCTGTCTGTCTGTCTGTCTGTCTGTCTGTCTGTCTGTCTGTATGTCTGTCTATCTGTCTGTCTGTCTGTCTGTATATCTGCCTATCTGTCTGTCTGTCTGCCTATCTGTCTGTCTGTCTGTATGTCTGCCTATCTGTCTGTCTGTCTGTCTGTATGTCTGCCTATCTGTCTGTCTGTCTGTATGTATGTCTGCCTATCTGTCTGTCTGTCTGTATGTCTGTATGTATGTCTGCCTATCTGTCTGTCTGTATGTCTGCCTATCTGTCTGTCTGTCTATCTGTCTGTATGTCTGCCTATCTGTCTGTCTGTCTGTCTGTATGTATGTCTGCCTGTCTGCCTGCCTGCCTGCCTGTCTGTCTGCCTGCCTGCCTGTCTGTCTGATCAGTCTGTCTCTGCCTTGCGTTCTCTATCTGCATTCAGTCACGCAAAGGTAGTCAGACAAACAAGTAAACAGTTTGACAGTCTGTCTATCAGTCCGGTCATCTGCCTGCTTGAATGCCTGCCTATATGCTTGATTATATGTGTGTTTGTATGTATATCTGTCTCTGTCTCCAATCTGACAGTTTATCAGAGGTCAGTCTTAATCGTTTGTCTGCCTATCCTAGTTTATGCCTACCTATCTGTCTGCCTGTCTTTCTACGTGTCTGTTTTACCTTCTTGTTGTCTGTCTTTAACTTTTTCTATGCATATCTGTATACCTTTATGTCTTCATGTCCCTCTAACTTTTTATCTGATTAACATTCTGTCTGTCGAACTGAATTTTATTTTCTAACATTCTGTCTACCAAACTTTATATCTACCTAACTTTTTGTCTACGAAACTTTTTGTAGAATTTTCTGTCTTCCTGTCTGCTTAGTTGTCTGTCTACCTAACGTTCTTTTTGTAAATGTGTTTAATTCCTGCATTCTGTCTGCCTAAATTTCTATGCTCCTGTTTTTTTGCCTCTGTAGTTTGCGCTTCTTACACTGTATATTGTTCGTATAGTGTGCTCAGAAATACGTGCTTTTGGAATATGTACATTATGTTGTTGTTGAATGTCGACAGTGAGTTTACTCTTTTATGCGTAATGAAAAGGGCGTTAAGTGGCTGTTTGCAGTAGCTTTCCTCACATTGGTAGCGTGCTTGTAAAGGTGGTATGTGGTCCTCCAGGCGTGTGTGGTTTGCTCCGCTTCATTTGTGTGTCGCTCACTACTACAGGGATCATGTCAATCCCCTACTTTGTTAGCCAGGCTGCCATGAAACATCACTTTTCCGGGGAGAACTCCAAGGAAGTGAAGTGGAGATCTTGGCCAGTATATTTTACGTGACCTAGACTGACATTACCTGACCTAGACTAACATTACCTGACCTAGACTGACATTACCTGACCTAGACTGACATTGTGCTATCAGCATGATTTGCCTCACCAGACAGTCGTTTCTTCCCTTACATTATCTTAATTAACTCATGAACCTAACAGCTTGATTTTTGCGCGTGTTCTTGTTTTCATTACGACGTTAATGTGTTATCCAGAAATACTATGTAGATTATGCGGATTTTTTCTAAACAAACGCTTTCTTTGTTATTTTCATGAGACCCATAGTTTATACACACAACCAATTTTACAGTACTTCCGTTAATTGGTAGTACATTAAGAGCCGAAGGCGTATCTACATTTATCAAAGGGGTATAAGTAAATTATTTTTCTGGATAAGTGCACTACTGTTTATCATACTATTAGAGACAATACAAAAAACAAACAACGAATCACATGTTATCAGATATCAGATCAGAACTAAGAAAACCCCATAGATCCTCAAGAATAGCGCTCCAGTGGCTACCCTCCCATTACGGAATCACAGGAAACAAGAGAGCTGATGCTCTGGCAAAAGATGGCAGCAAAAAGGCACAATTTGATCATCGAGTACCATACAGAGAAATCAAGAACACCATCAGAAATCAGTATATACATTAATGGAGAAAAGATAGAAACATAAGAGTACGCCAGACCCAATTCACAACTCAAAAGAAATCAACAAACTACCTTATTTCGCCCAAGAACTGGACACTGCAGACTACTAGAACATCTATACCGACTGAAGATCTCACACACCGATGAGTGCCCATGTGGAACGGGATGCCAGAGCCCTGAACGTATTCTACATGAATGCCTAATCTATAGGGAAATGATATACCAGACCTAGCCAGAGGGTTCCGAGCTGAGACAAAAAGCTGTGGGGCAGCCGCTCCGACCTGGTGAAGACTACATACTTCATCATGGCGACTGGCCTGCAGATATAGCATGACCAAAATAACCTGAACGCAAAGAAGAAGACTGTTTATCAAATACGGATTTCCAATAAGAGCTATGTTGAAAGACAAAATGTATGACCGATGTTTTTGTTTTTTTGTTTCATTTTATTTAAATGTTATGTTCCAAACTTCATGATAAGTTTAATCATGAATTAATTAATGTAGTTCTTGCCTTAAATATAGTTATACGTAGAATGAACTAACCATAATCAGAGTCGAATGACTCAAAGAGATTGATAACGGTTGTTCGCAAACCATCTTAATGCCAATAATCATCTTCCTCCGTCATGACATGGTCCTCACATTTAATCCAGAAATGTTTGTGATTGTCTGAGGGGGCAGCGTGTGCAATTTTCTTTACTTCTGATAGTTTTAAGGTTTTCTTGTCACCTGCCGCTGGTCGTTACACCTTTGCCCCACTGATATGGGATTTACGTGCGAATGGTACGGTAGCAAGATAAACGGTTAGCACTGTGCACGAAAATCAGATTAATGCGTACACTAACGCGTAGCGCAGTGGTTAGCGCTCTGGCTTCGCATCTGATTGGTCCTGGGTTCATTCCCAAGTTGAGGCGGTAATGTTTTTTTCAGACCGCAATGGCTCCCGGGTCGACCCAGCCTTAAATGGGTACCGGTTCAGTCCGGGAAGTAAAAGCGGCGAGGGAGAGGAGATGGCTACCGCCCTCATATAGCCGAGCCTTTGAAATGTGAGATCGCTAACACCTCACACCCCTACGGCAGTAATGCTATGGGATACTTTACTTTACTTTACTTTTAGTCCTGTCAATTAACCTCTATGTTTGTGAGACTTTGACAGTTACAGCTGACCTTCAGCGAAGGATACAGGCCTTGGAGATGAGATGTTTCAGAAGACTTTTAAACGTCACGTACAAAGATCTAGTTACAAATGAGGAAATACGAGATAGAATTACAGCAGCAATATGGCCTTTTGAAGATCTCTTGGCAACTGTCAAAAGAAGGAAACTCCTTTGGTACGGTCACATATCGAGATCAAATGGTCTTGCAAATACGATCCTGCACGGGAAGGTGCAGCAGACGAGGAAGTGGCCGGCCCAAAAAGAGATGGAAGGACAAAATAAAAGAATGGACCAATCTCCGACCAGAAGAGGCACAGGCAGCGGCCGCTAACAGAGAAGGGTGGCGTAGGCTTGTAAGGATGTCTTCATGTGTGCCCCAATGATCTCACCCGTTACGGGATGAACTTACCTGACCTGGTACGGTAGCAATCTAAACGTAATACTTTTGACAATGCTCGTGGATTACTTTGTCAATGTGAAACGTCTATTCTCAGTGTTTATTCTTAACAAGTATCAACAATTCTGGTTTGATGTGCATTTCAGTATATTGAATGTGCACCTTTATTGGCCAAACATTGATCTCGCCTTTAGTGCTTGATGATGCCAGAACCTTTCTTGAAGTGCCACTTCATTACGGTAGGAAGCATTGCCCATTACCAGAAAGGAGGATCAATCTCATTATAATGCTTTTTTTTAATACAACATTCTATACATTTACCGTAAATAACTTCTTTGCCAAAGCTATCAATTTTTTATTTGCTCGGTCTTCATGGGTATTTGTAGAATGACTGTCATGTTCTAGTTTCCAGTGTGAAAATGATGTCGCTAATACCCAAGGCATGCATTGTTCTTTTCTCTGGGGAAATAGACTGCCACGTTTTTGCCTTAAATGATAAATCTTTCTATAATTGTATTACTTTGGTTTTTTTTAGTATAACGAATCTAACTTTCAACGCCATTCAAATGATACAGACACAGTATATCTCCATTAAACCTTTACAAACCGAATATAATTATTATACTGACGTAATACTGTAAATTTGTGGCACATGTATATATTTTTGTTTGTTCTTTTGTTTTGTTTTTTTGCGTTCGCCTTATTTCTTTAATCCCCAAGGCGGTGTGCATTGCACTGTGGTTTTTATTTTGCGCCTGTCGGCCCAGTGCATCCGACTTCAGCATGCATTTTATGTAAGGGTCGCTTCCTCCTGCATTTTCTAAGGGTTTGCTTCCCCAAGGTAACCGCCGGTGCTGCGATGGGGATCGAACCCTGCACCCTCGGCTTGTGAGCCGTGCCACTTAACCACTAGGCCACGCCGTCCCCTGCACATCTATATACTTTCAGTGTAATAGTAGTGATGGTTTACGATATTCCATAAAGAAAGCGCAATTTGTGGTTCAACGAAGGACCTTTCCCACATATCGTCATAAGTAACTGTATAACTATTACAATTTATATCCAACGAAGGCATTCATTTTTTAATATAGCCCAAGCAAGCTAAACCGCATCCTAATTGCATCATGTGACTGAGACAAAGAAATGTGACATAACGTCGATTTTAACAATAGTTACAAATATGCAATTTCATCAACTCATATCTCAAATTGCTGAGATATTCTTTTTTGTCTCTTCAAGATCGACACTTATTTCCGAACGCACTATAACTAATTATAGCTTGAGCCATGTCAATATAAGATCGATTTCTATAACACGTCACACGTGTCAACCTGGTACCTTCTTACGATAGACACATTTATAGAGCTATGAATGACAGCCAACTATGGGCCTGTTCAGTACATGTAATGGGGTAAATCTATATACTAAAATTAAACGTCGTTGGGTTGGGACGGGGGGTGGGGGTGGAGATATAAAAATTGTGTGCTGAGTGTTCGTCTTTTTATCCTCACCTCTTTGTTTTCCTCTAGTTTTCTTCTTTTTCTTCTTCTTCTTCTCCTTCCTTCCTTCCTTCCTTCCTTTCTTCCTTCCTTCCTTCCTTCCTTCCTTCCTTCCTTTCTTTCTTTCTTTCTTTCTTTCTTTCTTCCTTTTTTCCTTTCTTCCTTCCTCCCTCCCTCCCTTCCTTCCTTCCTTCCTTCCTTCTAACGGATCAAATTTTTCGTCTTTCCTTTCATCTTTTTGGTTTATTTCTGGTTGGTTTTTCATCTTGTCTTTTTGTTTTTCTTCTATTTTGTCATGAATAATCACTACATTTTCAGTCACCGTTGCAGCATTTTTGATCACCAAATATACACCAAGTCATCAAATATTGACATGTACATATCCATCGAAGTCATTCTGGCTTAAGTTTCTGCAGCATGGGGATGTCCCGCCGCATGCACAACCTTCTTTATTCGCCTCTTACGTCATGCTTGACAGGTTACAGTTTTCGTTGCTCATCTTCGGTCCCGGTAACATTCGTTTTTTCCAACTTAGTCGACTTTTTCGTCATACTCGTTTTCTTCTTCCATTTTTCTCGCTTTCTGCTTTATGTTTTTCGTCGTTTTCAATTTCATCTTCGCTTTCCTTCACTCTCAAATAATGTCATCTGTTCACTTCATAAACGTTGCCATCAGTCTCAGACTTATCCCCTCACCGTTCAGTATATCCACGAACTGGGCTGCCGTGCCTGTCAATCTGCTCCTCTCGTGGATTCAACAGACTTGGAGAACATGTTTTACTGTATGTCTTCTCCTCCCCTAAAACCACACTGCGCAGATCTGTACATCCGTTATATACAAATTGATAGTTGCAAAGAGACTTGGTTTATTCCGATTACCAATATACATAGTGATTGTTATAAAGAGACTTTTTAAAATTCTATTTAGTGGGAACGAAAAGTAATCAGACACAGGTGAAACATTTTAATTATAAGACCCCACTTCGTGGTGTTGCTGCTGTCACAGCAGTCCGACCAACAACGTGGGGACCAACACTGTAATCCACATAGGAGTGAGTTCAGTGATGAGCCTTGCATTGCTCTAGATACTCGACTACCACGGTCCGACCTCAAGTTCGCTTCGGGATTTAAGAAGAGCCACTGTAACCTGAGCCAACGAGACATCATCGAGTGTGAGCTCAACTCAGCACCAGCAGCGTTGAACATCGACAACAGGAACAAGAATAACAGCAACACCAACAACAACAGCAACAGCAATAGCAACAGCAACAGCAATAGCAACACCAACAACAACAACAGCAACAGGAACAATAATAACAGCAACAACAACGGCAACAACAACAACAACAGCAACAGCAATAGCAACAACAACAGGAACAATAATAACAGCAACAACAACGGCAACAACAGCAACACCAACAACAACAGCAACAGGAACAAGAATAACAGGAACACCAACAGGAACACCAACAACAACAACAACAACAACAACAACAACAGCAACAACAACACCAACAACAACAGCAACAGCAACAGGAACAAGAATAACAGCAACACCAACAGCAACACCAACAACAACAGCAACAACAACAGCAACACCAACAACAACAGCAACAACAACAGCAACACCAACAACAACAGCAACACCAATAGCAACAGGAACAAGAATAACAGCAACACCAACAGCAACACCAACAACAACAGCAACAACAACAGCAACAGCTGTAGCAACAACAACAGCACCGGCAACAGGAACAAGAATAACCGCAATACCAACTACAACAACAACAGCAGCTGTAGCAACAACAGCAGTAGCAACAACAACAGCACCGGCAGCGCTGAACAACGGCAACATTAACAAGAATAACAGCAACACCAATAACAACAACAACAGCAGTAGCAACAACAACAACAGCAGTTGTGGTACAAACAACAGCTTGCAGCTACGGAAACAGCAACACCAACAACAACAACAGCAGCAGTAGCAACATCAGCAGCTTGTAACTTCCACAACAGCCAAAACAACAGCTTGCAGCTACCACAACAGCAACACAAACAGCAACCACAACAGCGGTATTAGCAGCAACAGCAACTACCACAACAGCAGCAACAACAACACTAACGACAAACAGCAGCAACAACAACAATAAATAACATCAATAACAACAACAACATCACCGACAACAGCGACGACAGCAACAACAACACCACCAATAACGAGAGCAACAAAGACAGCAATAACAAAAACAACAACAACAGCAGCATCACTATCTGCGACATCAACAACAACAGTAACAATAACAACAACGACAACAGGAACAAGAATAACAGCAACACCAACAACAACAGCAACAGCAATAGCAACACCAACAACAACAACAACAGCAGCAACACTATCTGCGACATCAACAACAACAGTACCAATAACAACAACGACAAGAGCATCACCATCGCTCTAATTAGTCTCCTCTGTAGACTGACTAAACGGACACAACTGGTACGCCATCTTAACTCCAATTTTTATTTCAGCTCCATCAAGGCGGCTCCACAATCTGTTAACCACACGTTTTCGCTCCTCCACAGTTTTCTCACACTTGTGTGTTCCATTAAAGAGCCTGCCTGGCCCTGCCCGGACTCATCTCTATCTTCTCTGTCCAATCTTTATAGACTCCTTTATGTTCCTTCCTGTTATGTTCTCAATAGTCAATTTTACTGAAATCTTGGCATACCCATAGGTGCTCAGTCACCATATGTCATCAGTCACCATATGTCATCAGTCACCATATGTCATCAGACATAAGCGACCCGTTACTCGACAAGGTAGTTAATCCTTGTGCGCGTCCCAACGCCATTCTCAAGTCGCGTAGTCCTGTCACAAAGTGGCCGGTGGACAATTGGATTGTTTATGTCAACTTCTTCTTCTTACGCTGTCAGACGTCGACCTTTTTTTTCTCGAAAAAAGCAGCGCTCATCCTGAGGCTGTCGACACTGCCATAGAGCTTGTCTAGTGTTGCCACTGGTGATGGCCACATCTGCTCTCTCTGGTCCTCGTATGTCGGGCAATTTTGTAGCAAATGCTCAGCGGTCATTTTCCCTGTACCACACGAGCATTCGTCAGTGCCACCGATCTTCAATTTGTTGAATAGGTGGTACCTCAGTCTATTGTGGCCAGTGCGAAGTCTGAAGACCACGACCTGCTCTCTTCTGTTCAACTGGTAATAGGCATCGTTTTTTGTGTAGCCAGTATGCTCTGTTTCCAATTTGGTCATGTATCTAGCTCTAATAAGCCGTTTTGACTCTTCGTATGTCATACTAGTTTATGTCAACTGAAGTCACGCGATCATAATGGGGCTGTAGAGGTCTGGTATGTTGGTTCTGGGGTTGGTATTGGCCTTCTCTTTCCTGATCGGCAGACCAGGTTTGACCAGAATAGTTGGTTTCACTACTTTTGCCCAGCTGTTGACTGCTCCATCTGCATCAGTTACCATCTTGTTGATTTGTAACAATCGTTTCCGGTCTAGCGCCTAACAGACTGCTGACACTTTTAGTCTGGTTGTCTGTGCAGCTCTACTATCTGCTCCCATCGCCTGATTTGTATTCAAAATTATATTTCTACGACAAGCCACCAATAGGGGACTATTTTATGATATGTTATGTGCACCGCTTCTAATATTGTGCTGTGGAACCACAGTGCCTGAGTTACTTTCTGTCGTCTTGACGTATCTCTTACAACTGGTTCAGTGTAGCTCGGGACCAGAGAGTGAGGTTGATAACCAGCGAAATTTCTTCCTCACTAAAATCCAAATACAGCGCAAGCTACATTAACAAGATACCCAAACACCCCCTCCCATCCCAAACAAAACACACAAATAACATATCTGATGATGCCACCATTGGCGCTTGCGATCGGCAGCTAACTAACTTTACATGAAATATGCTAATACATGATTTCTGAACAGATGATCTGCCGAACCCTAGTATTCCGCTATGGGTCGTGACTGAACACAATAGCCGCATTTTTTGAAACTTAACTCGTAGCCGTAGGTAAAAATCCAGCAGCCATGCATTTCAAAACACAATTAACTGACTATATTTATTTTAATACTGTTTTGATTTTTAGTTTACTTAGTTCAGTTTAGTTTAGTAGAAGAATCAACGTCTTTGAACTCGGTTTAACCCATAAGTGCCTATGTCCTTGTCCGCATTATTTGGAGAATCTCAGCACAATGGACGGACTCCGTAGGACCGGCGAGGATCCTGAAATAGATTGGCTAGATCTTTAACATCATTTAAAATTTTCTCCGAGCAGCGGCCGTTAAGCCTACTCTTTTCGATTTCCAACTGCCGGTGGATCTTTAACGCGCGTGACACTACACACGGGAGTCCGATCTCTACAACCCAGAGATCCGAGGGAATACCAGAAAGTCTACGGGAAAAAAATCCCGACCTCCAGCACCCGAGGTCGAGGTCTCTACCTCGAGACCACTCAGTCCCCCTGAGTTTTGATTTTTATCGATTACCAACTGCCACTGGTTGTTTTACGTGCTGCTGGTGTTGTTGTTACTTTTTGTTGTTGTTGGTGTTGAATGACTACAATGAATAGGGTTACTCTTTTTTTTGTGCGCCCTGAAAAGGACGTTTAGTGACGGGTTGATGTAGCTTTCCTCACATCCCGGGCGTGCTGATGAAGGTGCACCGAGGTCCGGTTGTGCTATGCTTGCCTTCACCTGCGTGTCGCTCACTACTACGGGGATCACGTCGACACCCCCCCCCCCCCACTTCGGTAGCCAACCTGACATGAAAACATCCGGTTTCCTGGGAGGACTACGAGGGGTGTTGGCCAGTATATTGTGCCTTACCCTGACTAACATGTCTGATCAGTATCTTGTGCCTACCCTGACTAACATGTCAGATCAGTATGTTGTGCCTGACCCTGACTAACAAGTCAGATCAGTATGTTGTGCCTGACCCTGACTAACAAGTCATATCAGTATGTTGTGTCTGACCCTAACTAACAAGTCAGATCAGTATGTTGTGCCTGACCCTAACTAACAAGTTAGATCAGTATGTTGTGCCTGACCCTGGCTAACAAGTCAGATCAGTATGTTGTGCCTGACCCTGACTAACGAGTCAGATCAGTATGTTGTGCCTGACCCTGACTAACAAGTCATATCAGTATGTTGTGTCTGACCCTAACTAAGAAGTCAGATCAGTATGTTGTGCCTGACCCTGACTAACAAGTCAGATCAGTATGTCAAAAAATTATGCCTACTACCAGCTGAACAGAAGAGAGCAGGTCGTGGTCTTCAGACTCCGCACAGGCCACAACAGACTGAGGTACCATCTATTTAATAAACTGAAGATAGGTGGCACTGACGAATGCACTTGTGGTACAAAGAAAATGACCGCTGAACATCTGCTGCAAAATTGCCCAACATACGAGGACCAGAGAAAGTACATGTGGCCATCACCAGTGCCAACACTAGACAAGCTCTATGGCAGTGTCTACAGCCTCAGGATGATAGCTACTTTCTTCGAACACATTCAAGTTGACGTTTGACAACATACGAAGAAGAAGAAGAAGAAGAAGAAAAAGAAGAAGAATAAGATCAGCATGTTGTGCCTGATCCTGACTAACAAGTCAGATAAGTATGTTGTGCCTGACCCTGACTAACAAGTCAGATAAGTATGTTTTGCCTGACCAAACGTTACTCTTCCTGCCCCAGCTCAGCGTGTACACCGAGTTTATTCGTCCATCTCCAACAGAACTAGTCACTGGTTTCCCCTCCTTTGAGACCAACAGCGGGTTGCAATAGGCGGGATTAGAAAACCCATCGTTTGCCACTTCCGCTGTAAAAGAGGTAAGCTCGTTCAACTGTCAGCTATGTCGAACCCACTTCGAATATTTTCTGTCAGTTTGAAGGTTTCATTTGAACTTTTTTTAAACAAGCCTTTATTTTACCTGTCTCGACTGCTGTCCGTTTGCGTGGACTTCTATTTCTCTTATTTTAACAAACTTCCCTATAACCTAGACAGCTGAAGTTGTGCACGCAGTCTGCACTCGCTCGACCTGTTACTTAGAATACTTGGAATCGTGGTATTCAAAAAGGCTGCTGTCAGGTTATACTTAATATGTATTTTAAACGTTCTGCCGGGAATGTACACATAATTTTAGTAGATTTTAAACTATAATTTAAAAATTTTGTCCGGGCACCGGCTGTCTCTTTTCGATTTCTAACTGCCAATGGACCGCGTAGCGTAGTGGTTAGCGCCCTGGTTTCACATCTGAGTGGTCATGGGTTAATTTCCCAGTTGAGGCGGAAATGTTTATTCAGATCGGAACATGTCCCGGGTCGACCCGGCCTTAAATGGGTGCAAGTTCAGTCCAGGAAGTAAAAGCGGCGAGGGAAAGGAGATGTCTACCACCCTCATATAGCCGATCCTTTGAAATGAGAGATCGCTAACACCTCACACTCCTACGGCAATAATGCTATGTGTTACTACTAACTGCCACTAGCTTTTTGACGTTCTAAACACTGGCACGGTAGTCCGATCTCACTACCCATAGGCCAGGGGACTTTTTGACGTGCTAAACACTGGCACGGTAGTCCGATCTCACTACCCATAGGCCAGGGGACTTTTTGACGTGCTAAACACTGGCACGGTAGTCCGATCTCACTACCTATAGGCCAGGGGACTTTTTGACGTGCTACACACTGGCACGGTAGTCCGATCTCACTACCCATAGGCCAGGGGACTTTTTGACGTGCTAAACACTTTCACGGTAGTCCGATCTCACTACCCATAGGCCAGGGGACTTTTTGACGTGCTAAACACTGGAACGGTAGTCCGATCTCACTATCCATAGGCCAGGGGACTTTTTGACGTGCTAAACACTGGAACGGTAGTCCGATCTCACTACCCATAGACCAGGGGACTTTTCGACGTGCTAAACACTGGAACGGTAGTCCGATCTCACTACCCATAGACCAGGGGACTTTTCGACGTGCTAAACACTGGAACGGTAGTCCGATCTCACTATCCATAGGCCAGGGGAATTGTTACCAAAAGACCCACTTAAAATAAATCTCGGTCTCCAACGTGATTCGAAACCGCTACCTCCTGCACCAGAGGCGGACAGTTTACTTAGAGACCACTGCATCCCCATTTCTGAGAGGACTGCGAGGAAGTCCAGGGGGTGGTTCTGTTACTCTAATCAAATGTTGACAGTTTCTAGACAGGCAATTCAACACCTTCTAATGAATAGCGTAGACTGTTATTTTTTTTAAAATTACTGTAAATTCTTTTTTTTTTTTTTTAACACGGAAGAGTTTCCTTGATATTTGAAAATTGTTAGAAAGTTTTCTCTCTCTCTCCCTCTCTCCTCCTCCTCTCTCCCCTCTCTACTCCCCTCTATCACCCCTCTCTCTTTTCCTTCTCTCTCCTCCCTCTTTCTCTCCTCTCTCCTCCTCCTCTCTCCCCCCTTCTCTCACCCCCTCTCTCTCTCCTCTCACTCTCACCCCCTCTCCCTCTCTCCCTATTCTCTCTCCTCTTCCTCTCTCCCCCTCTCTCCTCCACTCTCTCACCCTCTCTCTCATCCCCTCTCTCTCCTTTCTCTCACTCTCTCCTCTCTCTCTCCCCCCTCCCCCTCTCTCTCCCTCCTCTTTCTTCCTCCACTCTCTCACCTCCTCTCTCTCCCCTTCTTTCCTCCCCTCTCTATCTCCCCTCCCCCTCGCTCTCCTCCATATCTCCCTCTCTCCCCCTCTCTTTTCTCTCCTCTCTCTCTCCTCTCTCCATCTCTCTCCCCCTCTCTCTTCTCTCCTCTCTTTCTCTCCCTCTCTCCCCCTCTCTCTCCCCTCTCTCTCCCCCCTCTCTCTCCCCTCCACTCTCCCCTCTCTATCCCATGCTCTCCCCTCTTTCTCCCACCCTCTCTCCCCTCTCTCTCCCCCTCTTTCTCCCCTCTTCCCCCTCTCTCTCTTCCTCTCTTTCTCTCTCCCCTCTCTCTCTCCCTCTCTCTCCCTTCTCTCTCCCTTCTCTCCTCTTCCCTCTCTCCCATCCTCTTCCTTCTCTCCCATCCTCTCCCCTCTCTCTCCCTTCTCTCTCCGCCTATCTCCCCCTCTCTCTCCCCTCCTCTCTCCCCTATCTATCCCATCCTCCCCTCTTTCTCCCCCTCTCTCTCCCCCTCTCTCTCCCCCTTTCTTTCCCCCTCTCTCTCCCCCTATCACTCGCGCCCTCTCTATCTCCCTCTCTCCCCCTCTCTCTTTCTCTCCCCTTATCTCTCTCCTCTCTCCCCCTCTCTCTCCCCCTCTCTCCCATCCTCTCCCCCTCTCTCTCTGCTGCTCTCTTTCTCTCTCCACCCTTCCCACAGTCCAAGCACAAACCCACCCCGCCCCATGTTTAGAGCGTCGAGAAAACCCTCTCTAATGTATGGGGGTAAGTCATCGCTGCCAGTCACCTCTTACGGTATACTTACAGTGTGGCAGTAGTACTATTCTTTTCTCTGTCTCACACGGATCAGTTGTGTCAAGCACAATGATTAAATGAATAAAATAAGTGAAAAATAAAGGGATACCTTGTCAACCAACCGAACAGCGACTCCACGAGAGGAGCACAGTAGCTACATGACCCCCGCCCCCCCCCCCCCCCACCCCACTCATTTGCGAGATAATCTGTATAGCGACAATAGAAGTCTGAGAAGAACCCCCAGGGAGATAAATGTGATCACTTGAGAACGAAGGAAGAAGAAGAGGGAGAAGAAGAAGAGGAAGAAAAAGATGAAGAAGAAGAAGAGGAAGAAAAAGATGAAGAAGAAGAAGTTTCAATCATTGATTTAATCTTGTTAGTGTTTTGTTCAATGGTTTTGCCAGTTTTTCACCACCTCATTCTTCACTAATTCATTTACTCACTCACTTACTTATTCACTCACTCACTCATTCACCCGTTCAGTTACGCATTAACTCACTCATTTACTACCGTATGCATTCACTCACCGACTCAGCCCAATACACAATCACTCACACGCCTACTCATTCACTTACTCGCCCATACACTCTTTAACCCACTGAAATGCCTGCTCATCCATTGACTCATCCACTAACCGACTCACTCATTCACTCAGTCCCTCACACACACATTCCCTCTTACACTCACTCACTCGCTGACTCACACTTTCATTACCATACACCCCCTCTCTCACTCCTCATGTATTCATTCACTCACCCAGTCACTCTCTCACACATTCCCACAGTCACTCCCTCACACATTCCCACAGTCACTCCGTCACACATTCCCACAGTCACTCCCTCACACATTCCCACAGTCACCCCTCATACATTGGGTAGTTTCCCTTCTCTGTGTCTTTCCTCCACTAACAGTAAACCAGGTACCCATTTACAGCTGGGGCGACTGAAACGAATCGATGTTTTTGACGCTACTTATGCTGAGTTATGGGACTTCTTGACAGTTAAGCGCATAAAGGTCAAGCAAAACATATTAATCAGACGAAGTGGGCGACGGCTTGGGCTAGTGGTTAAGTGGCACGGCTAACAATCCGAAGGTGCTGGGTTCGATCCTCTTCATAGCACCGGTCGTTACCCCGGGGAAGCAAACACTTAGAAAATGCACGAGGTAGCAGACTCTTACATAAAATTCATGCTAAAGTCAGATGCACTAGGCCGACAGGCACACAATAAAAACCACAGTGCAACGCACACCGCCTTGGGAATTAGAGAAATAAGGCGAACGCAAAAACAAAGGAAAAGAAAAGAAAGAAATCAGACTGTTAGAGTAGAGTGAAACGTACTGATCAGACAATGTTAGTCAGGGTCAGGTGAACCATACTGATCAGACAATGTTAGTCAGGGTCAGGTGAACCATACTGATCAGACAATGTTAGTCAGGGTCAGGTGAACCATACTGATCAGACAATGTTAGTCAGGGTCAGGTGAACCATACTGATCAGACAATGTTAGTCAGGGTCAGGTGAACCATACTGATCAGACAATGTTAGTCAGGGTCAGGGGAAACATACCGATTAGACAATGTTAGTCAGGGTCAGGGGAAACATACTGATCAGACAATGTTAGTCAGGGTCAGGGGAAACATACTGATCAGACAATGTTAGTCAGGGTCAGGTGAACCATACCGATCAGACAATGTTAGTCAGGGTCAGGGGAAACATACCGATCAGACAATGTTAGTCAGGGTCAGGGGAAACATACTGATCAGACAATGTTAGTCAGGGTCAGGTGAAACATACTGATCAGACAATGTTAGTCAGGGTCAGGTGAAATATACTGATCATACAATGTTAGTCAGGGTCAGGTGAACCATACTGATCAGACAATGTTAGTCAGGGTCAGGGGAAACATACCGATCAGACAATGTTAGTCAGGGTCAGGTGAAACATACCGATCAGACAATGTTAGTCAGGGTCATGTGAACCATACTGATCAGACAAATTTAGTCAGGGTCAGGTGAACCATACTAATGCAGTCCCCACCTCACTTGTCGGCTTTCTCCCTGGAAACAAAAGCTGTTTTGTGGCAGTCTAGCGAACAAGGTTGTAATCTGATCGACACTGTTTTCCACTTAGTGGCGAGCTTACCAAGGGGCGTTGCATTGCACTACAGCCAGTAGGTTCCCTATCCAAGTATGGGAATCGAATTACCTTTGCTGTTAGAAAGAACCGCTCTAAAATTGTGCTATTAAAACTCCCCATTATGTGAAATATGAATTAAACGAGAGAGCCACTTGCTTTACCGCCGCAATCTTACACTTATGAAACATTAATATGCAATTTGGGCGTGTTTCAATCAATCATGATAGTATGAATCGATGCTGTTTTGAAATCATGAGACAACCTGTAGTCAACGTCTGCCACGTTGCCTCGTCTGCCTCCTTCCAGATCTGGTCAGAAAGATCGAATCGTGAGGGAATGTCCGGGACATAACAACCAACAATGTAGTGACAACCAAGACGGATATATTTTATCTTTACGGAAAACACACAGCAGACAACATGACCGACATTTCAGTGATCATTCCCAGGTACTCTGCTGGCCCACATTGAGGAGCCTCACAGTCACCCCAGCGCCAACATTCGGATAGCGTGGGATCTCACAGGGGAGCTCTAAATCATCCGGTGTCCGTCAGAACTACGGGCAGGATCTCACAGAGGAGTTCTCTAAATCATCCGGTGTCCGTCAGGACTACGGGCAGGATCTCACAGAGGAGTTCTCTAAATCATCCGGTGTCCGTCAGGGCTACGGGCAGGATCTCACAGAGGCGTTCTCTAAATCATCCGATGTCCGTCAGGACTACGGGAGGGATCTCACAAAGGAGTTCTCTAAATCATCCGGTGTCCGTCAGGACTAGGGCCGGGATCTCACAGAGGAATTCTCTAAATCATCCGGTGTCTGTCAGGGCTACGGGAGGGATCTCACAGAGGAGTTCTCTAAATCATCCGGTGTCCGTCAGGGTTGCGTTCTCGCCCCTACACTTTTCTGCTGCGCCATGGACTCGATCCTCACGCAGTCGTCTGCACACAGTCGGCGACTCCCGGGTAGCTGATCTCGTCTACGCTGATGACGTCGTCATACCGGGTTACGATTCTCAGGCCCTGGTAAAGGACGATGAGGCTAACGTCTGGTCAGGCAAAATACACTGATCAGAGAATGTTAGCTAGGACCAGGAGAAATATACTGACCAAGACCCTCACCTGACGGGACGATGAGGCTAACGTCTGATCAGGCAAAATACACTGATCAGAGAATGTTAGCTAGGACCAGGAGAAATATACTGACCAAGACCCTCACCTGACGGGACGATGAGGCTAACGTCTGATCAGGCAAAATACTCTGATCAGAGAATGTTAGCTAGGACCAGGAGAAATATACTGACCAAGACCCTCCCTTGACCTCCTCGTTGGTCGTCCTGGAAACGGGATGTTATCGAGGACAACAGGCTGGCTAACAAGGTGAGGTTCAAGATGATCTCCGTAGTAGTGAGCGACACGCAGATGAAGTCAAGCATAGCACGACTGTCTGGAGCACCTCGCACTGTCTTCATCAGCACGCTTGAGATGTGAGAAAAGCTACTGCAACCCGTCACTTTACGCCTTTTTCAGGGCGCACATAACAGTAATCTACTCATTGTGGACATTCAAAACAACAACAGAATCTTGTAGGCCGCCTAGAGGCACTGGATCAATCGTCTATCCACCTAGGCCTGCAAACCTCCTGGATGAAGATGTAAATCCAAAACCTCAGCAGGGGCCCCACTGCGCTGAGTATCACCGTGAACGGAAACCCTGTTGCAGCCACCGAGGACTACCTATCTACCTCGGCAGCAGGCAGCCCTCTGACGCACACAGCAGCCACGACATGACGCGTAGGATGGGCTTAGTGGCTTCATCTTTGCACTCGCTCTGCAGAGTCTGGTCCCAGCGAAGGCTCTCCCTGGAGACCAGACTTTGTATTTGTTACTCCCGTATTGTCCTCATTCTCCTGTATTGCTCCGAGTCATGGACTTTACTACATCAGGACCGGCAGCGTATTTAGACTTTCCAGGCGCACCCTCAGAATCGTCTGGCATGACATGATTTCTAACAGCGAAGTAGTTTAACGTACTCAATTTTCAGGCATTGTCTAAACGATTGATCGCTGATGGTTTTCTCTTTTCGATTACGTTGTTCGCGTTTCCCTGGGAAGACCCAGGGATGCTCCGACAGGCTGTGGGGGCGAGTTACGAGAAGAATTCATGCTTATCCCTGGAGATGTGCTCGGGGTCGCCCTCGCAACACCTGGCTAAAACAGATCGCCACCTCCCCAAAAGAACTGCAGGTCGCCTTGAACGTGACCATCAGACGCGGTCATGTACACGATCATTGGACGCGGCCATCAGACGCGGTCATGTACACGGTCATCAGACGCGGCCATCAGACCCGGTCATGTACATGGTCATTGGACGCGGCCATCATACGTGGTCATGTACACGGCCATTGGACGCGGCCATCAGACGCGGTCATGTATACGGCCATCAGATGCGGCCATCAGACCCGGTCATGTACATGGTCATTGGACGCGGCCATCAGACGCGGTCGTGTATACGGTCATTGGACGCGGCCATCAGACGCGGTCATGTACATGGTCATTTCGACGCGGCCATCAGACGTGGCCATGAGATAGGTCATGTATATGGTCATTGGACGTGGCCATCAGACGCGGTCATGTACATGGCCATCAGACGCTGTCATGTACACAGTCATTGGACGCGGCCATCAGACACGGTCATGTACATGGTCATTGGACGCGACCATCAGACCCGGTCATGTACATGGTCATTGGACGCGGCCATCGGACACGGTCATGTACACGGTCATTGGACGCGGCCATCAGACGTGGCCATCAGACGCGGTCATGTACACGGTCATTGGATGCGGCTATCAGACGTGGTCATGTACATGGTCATTGGACGCGGCCATCAGACGCGGTCATGGACACGGCCATCAGACGCGGTCATGTACACGGTCATTGGATGCGGCTATCAGACGTGGTCATGTACATGGTCATTCGACGCGACGGGCACTGGTCGCTTACTCCACTATTCATTAACTCAATGACTCACTCATTCTCAGGCTCACTCACTCAATGACTCACTCATTCTCAGACTCACTCACTCAACACATGACTCACTCCAACAATAACTCGCTCACCCACTTTCGCATCTACTTCTACACACACTCAATCACACACAACTCGATACATTACTCATACACTGTTTCAGCCACTCATCACTCACTTATTGCCTCACTACTTCACTCCATCAAGGGATAGGAAGTCAAGACCGTTCCAAAAAAATCTCGCATATTCTAGGGATAACGAAGAAAAGTGACATTTGTACGTCTCACTGAAATATCATTAATTTAGAAATGGGACTTAAATGATATTCTAGTAAAACATAAACGGGGAAGATTTCATTGAACAAAATAATTTTTGTTTTCCTAATAAATTATGTTCGGCATGCTAGATTATGTAGGCTGCGCGGCCTATGAGTGAAGCATCCGTTTCACAATCCCAACGCACTAGTTAGAATCACGCTCGTGTCCAGTTTTGCAGACATGGATAGTTTTTGTTGATCCTCCAGGTACGGACAGTAATGGCAACCTACCGCACTGCACATTTGACAAGAAATTTATAACAGCCAAATAGGTGCAAGAAGCGACGTTCTTCGGATGTGTCCGCGGTTGTGCAAAGAATGTGACACTTAAAGGATGTCCTACAGCATGTCAACCACTCAAAACACCGCTGGACGACAAGACGAAAGATGGAGTACCATAACCGCCATGTGGTTATCCGAGCGACAAAAAGAGACTTCGGGACGGCCCCTAACTCGCTGGCGACATTCACTAGACAATTACCCCATACACGACTCCACAACAAAAAGACTACTATCCCACTGGACGATACGCCCGCGACAGACACAACTTGAACCTAAGTTGGGACCCGCTCAAGGGTGACCACCCCTTGAACGAAGAACGGGTCGAACTAAGAACTAAGCGACGTTCTGTAAAGGAAAAGCTACTTACTTTTTTTATGCGAGAGTGTAATGGTTGACTGGATTCCTCTGGAAACAGGTTGTAACAGGTTACGCCATGCTGTAGGTATTGTTACTGTGTGGAAATATATTGTTTAGCGTTTGGTGAAGGCTGGATGTAGTGGTAGTCCACAAACTTTTGAGGTCATTTGCAGTGATGTTATCTACACCCGGTGATTTCCTAGGTGGCATACTCTCAAGGGCGTGACGGATTTCTGAGAGTAGGAAGTTAGGAAGGGCTGGAATTGGGAATTATGTTTGGATGGATGGCAGTCTGGTACCCACGAGGCAGGAGATGACCAGAGGGGAAGACCACCTATCCGCTGGTGGGACGACTCCATCGAACTCAGAAACAATATCTTCGACGCTATAGACGGGAAACTTATCATGCACTGGTCTACCGTGGCCCAAGACAGAAGACAGTTGGAATGAAGATAGGACCCGCAGCGGCGTAACCCCTCCGAAGAGTGGGTTGTCCAGTAATCCAGTAATTTATATATCAGGAACACGACAAAGTGCCTTCAGGTAGATTGTAATTAACCCAGCAATCGGCCGTTGCCTGGAAACCATTATTTAGTCCACCAATCCTTTCATTACCAAATGATCATAGGTCATAGGTCATAGGTCATATCTCCTGTAGTTGTTGTGTTGGTGTGAGTGCCCACAATGAGTAGGTTTACTCTATTGTGTGCCCTGAAAAGGGAAGTTTAGTGGCAGGTTACAGTAGCTTTCATCACTGATGAAGGGTGCTGATGAAGGTGGACCGGGGTTTAGCGCAAGCTATACTTGTCTTCATCTGCGTGTCGCTCACTACTACGGTGATTACGTCTATCCCCTACTTCGCTAGCCAGACTGTCAAGAAGAATAGTCCGTTTCCGGAGAGGACTATGTGGAGTAGAGTATGTTTTGCATGACGCTGACTAACATGTCTGATCAGAATGTTTTACCTGATCCTAACATGTCTGATCAGTATATTTTGCCTGACCCTGACTAAGTCTTATCAGAATGTTTTTACCTGACCCTGACTAACATGTCTGATCAGTATGTTCTGCCTGACCCTGACTAAGTCTTATCAGAATGTTTTTACCTGACCCTGACTAACATGTCTGATCAGAATGTTTTAATGGGATGTGCACTGTATTTAGATTATAAAGAGAGAGAATATGCAAAGATGGCGCCGTAACTGACTGCGAGTCTACATTTCTCTACTGTTTTGGATCAATATAGATGCCGCCAGACCACGGATTTGCCTGGAATTCACACTAGTCGACGACTTACACTTGTGTTCACGGAAACGTGGTGTTGTTTTCCGTCTGGACTTGTTATTTCGTTCTTTTTTTTCTGATTTCTTCCATCCGTTTATCCTGGTCTGGACGCCGGCTGAATGGCACTACGCCTATACCTGTGTCGCATTTCACGGGTTAGTTCTGCCGGATCATTTTCATGAATTTGTGGGGATTTTAGATGCTACTATGATGAGCTGAATGGCCAGATTCACTCACACGCTGAGTGTTTTCCATACGACCTCTTGTGCCATCCCACCTTTTCTGCCCTGTGGGTTACCTGTTTACGGAAAGGCTTCGGTGGTATCCTTAGGCAAAATCTGCACCCTATGCTGTCTCCAGTCGTCTCGATGAATGTCTTGCCACTGGCAAAATGAAGCTTAGGCTCTGTGAGTGAGGTTGACAAAAGGCGCAGTTTCTTCCTCACTTTAATCCAAATCACCGCACAAGTCATCCATTTCAGCGGACACAGCAAGAGATACGATTGTCCACGCGGCTGAACAAAGAGAGTGGTCTTCATCACTTGTGGTCTTCATCAATCTCACTTTTATCCAGAGCTACCTTGGATCAGTGGCAAGAATATTTGTCGAGACGACTGGAGGTAACTCGAAATGCAGGCACTCTGGTCTTACCTCCCGTGAGACCAGGGGTCGCATGCAACTTAAGGGATTCGATCACCCACCGTTTCCGTTCATCGCTGTATAAGGCGAGTGCCTTAACTCTTGGCTACAGCGACCCCCTAATGTAAAAACAGTAATAATGGAAGAAGAAATTCATAATGAGAAAGACTAAGAAACAGAAGAAGGATTACGAAGAGCGAGCGCCTAACTATGTTAGTGGGGAAGAACTCTTTTCTCTGCAAAATTGTACGTGGTTCAACCTCTGTTATCGGCATGCTCCAGTCAACCCAGATGGTAATGGGTTTCTGGCTTACTGTTATAGAAGGACCGTCATAGTGAAATGAAATCGGTCTTCTTATAATGAAAATGCGAACACTTCATCCCCTACAGCAATTTATGTATGAGACTGCCTGGACAGGTTTATGAAGAAAATTGAGAAAGTTTGAGACCTTAGTCATAAAGTGTCTAACACTGTTCTGCCACCTGCGACAGAGCACCAACAGAAACCCTTCCCCGTGAAAGAAAAATGTTAACAACACTAATCTCATACTTGACAAAGTACAGTTGTATAAACCAAGGCACGGCAAATGCTTGGTGCCAGGTCGTCATGACACCTAGAGATGGCGCTTAGCATTTCAATGCGTGGTGCCAGGTCGTCATGGCGCCTAGAGATGGCGCTTAGCATTTTAAAGCTTGGTGCCAGGTCGTCATGACACCTAGAGATGGCGCTTAGCATTTCAATACTTGGTGCCAGGTCGTCATAACGCTTAGAGATGGCGCTTAGCATTTCAATTCGTGGTGCCAGGTCGTCATGACGCCTAGAGATGGCGCTTTGCATTTCAATGCTTGGTGCCAGGTCGTCATGACGCCTAGAGATGACTCTTAGCATTTCAAGATTTGTGTTGCATTTAGTGGTACATTTTCCTACTATCGCGTTTATCCACCTGTTTGAATGGGAGTTCAAGATGCTGAGCAGAGAATGAGTTGTGACAGTCAGCGGCCCAAAGCTGACTGCTAGCGTCAGGGCCAGCCACACAGAGCTGCAAGATCCTTCTCCACCTCTACTGGGTGATCCTGGATAACAGGCTGCAACAGGGTAGCCTGGCTAAGGAAAAAGCATCGAAGATGGAAGGCTAACCTGGTACACAAAAAATGCCTTGTTGAAGTCGGATATGTTGGACCGAAAGGTGCAAATATCGCAGCCAAGTTGTAAACTAAGACACATCGCAATCCGTTCTCCGGACTACTTCACTTACTCGTAAAACGCTTTTCATGGCTTGGTAACGGAAAAGTAAGAACGAAGAACAAGAAAAAGAAGAATTAGCCTATGAAGAATCAAGAAGAATACGTTTTAAGAGACGCAAAATATAATATTTACCTTGTCAGACTGCTGGCGTCAGGTGCACGGCAAAGACATAACCCCAAATAAATAATAACATAAATGTGTAAGAATAACTTTTAAGGTAAACTTACACTTGCACATTTATAATACATAGAACTCTGTCGAATGGTTTCAATAAATGTCTGACGACAAGGAGGGTAACGGTTCGAATCCCCGGCAAAGGCATCTGTTGTTTTTTTAAATGTTGTGGGGTTAAACAAACAAACATAGACAGCACACGACGTGTCGACAGCAGTGGCGAACCGGCTTGTATTCCTCAGACTAACATTCCATCGACTACCCAAGGAATGGGAATAAAGTAGTACAGTAGTCTGTTGTTTTTTAATTATGTGTTATTTGTTAAGATCAATTTATCCCTACTCTCTGCCATGTTGGCAACCTTCAAGGAACTTTTGATCATCACTTCTCTCTGCCATGTTGGGTAACCTTCAAGGAACTTTTGATCATCCCTACTCTCTGCCATGTTGGGTAACCTTCAAGGAACTTTTGATCATCCCTACTCTCTGCCATGTTGGGTAACCTTCAAGGAACTTTTGATCATCACTTCTCTCTGCCATGTTGGGTAACCTTCAAGGAACTTTTGATCATCCCTACACTCTGCCATGTTGGGTAACCTTCAAGGAACTTTTGATCATCCCTACTCTCTGCCATGTTGGGTAACCTTCAAGGAACTTTTGATCATCCCTACTCTCTGCCATGTTGGGTAACCTTCAAGGAACTTTTGATCATCACTTCTCTCTGCCATGTTGGGTAACCTTCAAGGAACTTTTGATCATCCCTACACTCTGCCATGTTGGGTAACCTTCAAGGAACTTTTGATCATCCCTACTCTCTGCCATGTTGGGTAACCTTCAAGGAACTTTTGATCATCACTTCTATGCGTCCCACCTGTTTCGTTGTGCTGGCATCCTGTTGCTGGTATGTCTGTGGATTTTTTTAGCCACATGGGTCTGAAGCCAGAGAGGGACTGTCACATCAGTTAGTGTTCTTTCCACTTATGCCGTTAAGATTCGTGGGGAGTTTAAGTCGTCTCTTCTGCGCCAACTGCGTTGCGTCGGCCAATGTCAGCCCGTATCGTTGCATAGTCACTCTATCATCTATCCACCTGTCTTAAGGCCCCGTCCCCTTATCCTCTAGCTAGATCTACCAGCGTTGTAAGCCATCAGGGGAAGTTGATGAGGGTGAATTAGCATGAGATGATCAAACGGGGGATTCCGTGGCGAAGTAGTAAAGCCGCCGGTCTCGTGATCAGGTGGTGTGGGTTTGACTCCGGACTCCGCCGTCTTTTTCACGGGTGCTTGATGCGGAGTTCCCTGCATCTCGTAGTCGCCCCCTAGTCGTCTTGTCCTTGACTTGCCACTGGGGTCGGGCGGCACGAGACGAGAGAGTGAGGATAAAAAGTAGCGCAGTTTATCCTTACTAAAAATAGCGCTAGCAAAATAAATTATGCCATCATCGTCTACGATGGATGGCGGCCTTTGCCTTTGCTTTTGCTTTGATCAAACGAACGTATTTTGTATCTGGAAATGTATTCTGCACGAGTGAAAAAGAAGGTGCAAGACTACCACAACCAGATACTAGTGTGACCTACGAAGAGCCCAAAAGGTTTATTAGGGCCAGATGCATGGCCAAATGGGAAACTGAACATACTGGCTACACAAAAAAATGATGCCTACTACCAGCTGAACAGAAGAGAGCAGGTCGTGACTTCAGACTCCGCACAGGCCACAACAGACTGAGGTACCATCTATTCATTAAATTGAAGATAGGTGGCACGGACGAATGCACATGTGGCACAGGGAAAATGACCGCTGAACATCTGCTGCAAAATTGTCCGACATACGAGGACCAGAGAAAGCACATGTGGCCATCACCAGTGGCAACACTAGACAAGATCTATGGCAGTGTCTACAGCCTCAGGATGATAGCTACTTTCTTCGAACAAATTAAAGTTGACGTCTGACAGCGTACGAAGAAGAAGAAGAAGAAGAAGAAGAAGAAGAAGAAGAAGAAGAAGAAGAAGAAGAAGATTTTCTTTTATTCTTGTACCTCTTCTTTTTCAACATGTCTTCTACTATTTCATCTTTTTCTTATTCTTAGTGTTTAATATTCCACTACTTCCTTGTTCATCTATCCTTATCTTTCCTTTTTACACTCTTGTAGCTTCTATATCTTATGGATAGCGCATCTCTTCTTGGACCACAAGGAAGAGCAGTACAGGAGCTGCAGCGGTCAGCAGCACAGAGCTGACTGTTAGCGTAAGGGCCAGCGACACAGAGCTGCCAAGACCCTTCTACACCTCCACTCCGTGATCCTGGATAACAGGCTGCAATAGAGCAGACTGGCTAAGGAGAAGGGATCTAAGAGCGAAGACTAAACCAGGTACTTAAAAATGCCTGCTGAAGACGGATGTGTCGGACCGAAAGGTGCAAATATCGAAACTACGACACAACGCATTCTGTTCTCCGGATTTCATCCTGTTACTTGCAAAGCCTTTTTCAGAGCTTGGCAACGAGAGATTGAGAGCCAACGAAGAAGAAGAAGACGAAGTATCTCTTCTTCGTCCTCTCTGTTTCGCCTTTCGTGACTGTCTAACTAGCTGGACAATGCAACCACTGTCCCAGTAACTTCAAGTCTCAATTATTGTGCACATCACAAACATATTTACCGTACAACAGAAAAGAAAGTAAAGCAACTGACACGCCCGGATCAAACATTTCAATTACCGCTGATAACAATTTCTTCCCCGTCTGCGCAGATTTAAGTGAATCGTGGTTTCCATGGTAACCTTTCGAGCAAAACACAAATTCGTGTCCTCTATATAGTATACATAAGCATTTCTTTCTAGATATCATATTACGAGAATCGGCTCGGATATTCATTCCGCTGCGTCAACCAGTACGTTCACTGCACGAAGCCGTGGCCAGCAAGATAAATTAGACCCGAGTCTCAACACAAAGCCATGACAAGCCAAGATTAGCCAAGGTTGTGTTTTCTCCACAGACACATCATTCAATCTTCCTGCAGGCATATGAGCTGTAGCTTGTTGGAAACCGTAAACAGAAATGGAGAAACTGGTGAGGTTGTGGGTTGTGTGTGTGGGTGGGTTTTTGTTCACCCTCACAAGGCGTAATAGAATACTTAAATTATCTTTAATTGTACTCATGTAAACTTTAGTGGCAACATTTTCTCGGTTCACAGTGGTTAATCTTCCTCTTTTTCTTAGTAATTTTCTTTTCATTTCTTTTTGTTAGCAGATTCCTCTTCATCGTTTTAATAGGGGGGGGGGGGGGGTGTTGGTCTTCTGTTTGTCGCCTTCTACATTGTCGTCTACATATGCTTCTTCTTCTTCTACATTTTGATCTATTTCTTTTTAATTTCTTTACATGTTCGTCTACCTCTTTTGCATCTTCAATACTTTCGTCTACCTCTTTTACGAATCCCGCAAGTTTCAAGCTACCCCTGGTCTCAATAGAGATAAGACCAGAGTGCCTGCATGCTGAGTTTATCTCCCAGTCGTCTAGACCAATAGTCTTGCTACTGACTCAAGGTAACTCGAGAAAAGAGTGAGATTGATGACTAGCGCAGCTTCTTCCTCACTATAATCCAAATACAGCGCACATCACTTTATTAAGACAAACCCGTCTGGTGTTGTGCCCATCATCGCTTGAGACGGGCCCTAACTTAACTTAACTTAGTCGCTAACTCATGTCCAAAACTAATGTAACTTGAGTTAAGTATTTGGGCAGTATTTTTCCTCGGCAGCGGTAATCGAGACTAGGTTTCAGAAAGCATCAACGGTGACTTATCAGCTGTGTCACAACTGCTTAGGCACCCGAGCATTAGTTTGGCAACAAAGAAACAACTGATTAAAAGTATATGTATGCCCACTCTGTGCTACCAGTGTCAAACATGGCATCTGTCCAAGGCGCCGTCAAAACATAATTTCGACGTGTGAAATGGAGTGTTTGAGAAAGGCCATCGGTGTTACCAGAAGAGACTTCTTCTTCTTCATCGTACGCAGTCAAACAGTAACCATTATTTTTTGGAAAAAAGCGGCGGTCATCCTGAGGCTGTCGACACTGCCATAGAGCTTGTCTTGTATGTCGGGCAGTTCTGCAGCAGATGCTCATCGGTCATTTTCCCGGTACCACACGGGCATTCGTCGGTACCACCTATCTTCAATTTGTTGAATAGGTGGTACCTGAGTCTATTGTGGCCAGTGCAAAGTCTGAAGACAACGACCTGCTCTCTTTTGTTCAACTGGGAATAGGCATCGTTTTTGGTGTAGCCGGTATGTTCGGTTTCCCATTTGGTCATGTATCTGGCTTTAATAAGCCGTTTTGACTCTTCGTACGTCATACTAGTATCTGTTTGTGGTAGTCTTGCACCTTCTTTTGCCAGTCTGTCTGCCTCCTCGTTGCCTTGGATGTTGCAGTGTGATGGGACCTACTGTACCACTACCCTTTTTGGTGCGGACTGCTGGCATAGTTGACAGAGTACTACTCTTAAGTCATTAAACTCAGTATTTTTCTTGCATTTTAGTGCTGTAACCACGGCCAGGACATCTGTAAACAGAACTATCTGGCTTTCATTGCTTTCGCCTGTGCGCATTACTTCTACTGCAGCCTTCAGTGCCTCTGCCTCCACTCTGAAATTTCTTGTGTATTTTCCAGTTGCCGATGACAGTGTTATTTTTCTGCCATTTGGTTGGCTCAGGAATGCCCCTGCCCCTCCGTTCTGTGTTGTGTTTGTTACCGAACCGTCGGTCTATGCATGGGTCTAGTCCATGCTTAGGTAGATTTTCGTTATGTACCTCAGGGTTGTATCTCTTCTTTCTTTTTCAGTCTGGCCGTTTTTGTTTCCAATACCTGGTATATTTTCTACCACCTCTGGAAATATATGCTGCCTCCAGGTAGGTTCTCGTACAGTAGGGATTGACTTTGGTGTTGTTAGTGCGTTCATAGGGTCTTCGGGCATATTTGCTTTGACTATTTCTGCAAAGTTTCTCCGCTTTAGTTTCGCATTTCCAAAATTGTTTAGTCTCTGGTGCATTGGATGGTCAGTCAGTCTTCTAAGTTTCTCTGCTTGCTGCTGAGCTCTGCAGTATCTTCTGTCGGTCATAGGTTGCAGTTTTGTAATCTTTTCGAGTTCTACAATTGGCGTCGACTTCATGCCTCCTATTATAACTCTCATGGCTTGGTTTTGGAATTTGCTAATTTTATCGAAGTTCGCCTTTGCTGCTGTTGTCCATGCCGCAATGCTATACTCGAGAACTGGTCTCACTCTCCCAGTGTACCGTTTCTTTAGTATATTTTCGTCTGCTCCCCAGCTTGTGCCAGCAATTTTCCTCATGATTGCCATTCTTTCTCTGGCTCTCATTCGGTTTCTCTCGATCTGACTTTTCCATGTCATGCGCCGATCAAATGTGATTCCCAGGTAGTTTGGGTTGTCGTTTGGCTGCAATTATTTGCCGTTAAGACTTATTTTGGTGTTTTGGTTTGTTTTTTTAAAGCGAGAATATCGTACATGTTGTTTTTTCGTTTATTTTGACCAGCCATGATATCGCCCACTCCTCCAACAATGTTAGGGCCTGCTGCATCCGATTGTTTGCTACGGTAAGATTTTATTTGGAGGTCCACATAGCCAGGTCGTCTGCAAACATGGAGCTGTGGACAATTCTTGGTATATTCTCTATGATGTTGTTTATATACACCAGAAAAAGTGTGGGTGACAGTACTCCCCCTTGGGGTACTTCCTGCTCCAGTGTCACCTTTTTGCTCATCTGCCCTTCTACTTGGACTCTGGATGTTCTGTTTTCGAGGTAGTGGCTGATCCATCTGTACATTTTCCTACAAACTTCACTTCTTCGTAGCTTGACTTTAAGTTCCTCTTTCCACACCTTGTCAAATGCCTTCCCTAAATGCACCCAAACCGCTACTGTATGCTTTTTCTCCTGGTAAGAATCCTCTATTTCCTGGGCCACGAGAGTGATCTGGTCCTCAGTGGATCTGTGCTGTCTAAAACCTGCTTGCTGTGGAATTAGTATGTGTTTTGCTTCCAGGTGCCAGATCAGTTATGTTTATCATACGCTCCATCAGTTTTCCTACACAGCTCAGCAGACTGGTAGGCCTGTATCCATTTGGATCTGTTCTATCTTTTTATTTCTTTGGTACTGGTATAAGTACAGCATCATTCCATGCCTGCGATACAATTCCCCATTTCCAGCTTTGGTTCAGGACTGCCAGTAGCTTCCGCTTTGCTGTTTGGCCCAACCCCATCAGCATTTCATTTGTTATCCCATCTTTTCCGGCCGATTTCTTTTTCTTTAAAGTTCTCATGGCCTCATCCATTTCATTCATTGTTAGTTTTGCCATCATGTGCTCCTCTGGTGCCATCTTGATGTTGTCGTAGCTCTTTTGTTCTTCACTTAAATCTGTATGCCTGTCTCTAGGGACATCGATGTGGTTTGCTCTGGCATAATGTTCTATAAAGGCGTTTGCTGTTTTTTTCCAGTAAGCATGTTGTCGCCCTGTTTGCTGTTTTTTTCCAGTAAGCATGTTGTCGCCCTGTTTGATGGTAATTTGTTTATTTGATGGTGTTTCGTCATTCATGGCTCTAACTAAATTCCATAGTGTGTTCCCTTCTTTATCGACATTGAGTATTTCTGGTTTTTTTCCAACTGTCTCTTGTTATTTGGTTCAGTGTTCTTTTGTATTTCGCAGTGATGGCCTTGAGGGCGATATTTGCTTCCATATGTTGCTCTCTCTATGCGATGTTCCTAGCATTTGAGACTTGATCCTCTGCTTTCTGCAGTTCATGATTTCAATATGGCTTGTAGTTTTTCCTTGCCCCTCTTGGGATGGTTTCGGTGGCTGCTTGCATTATTGCTTTGCTTAGGCTTTCCACCATAGGTTTCATATTGCTATTTCATTTGTTGATAGTTTCACACAGTCTATCTGTCAGCATAGCAAATCTGTCCCAGTCGGCTCATCTGTAGTTCCAACATGGCAGCGGTTTTAATTCCTGGGGGCCTACTTCAATATCAATATCTAGCGTAATTGGCCTGTGGTTGCTACCTGCCAATTGGTCGAGCACCTGACGGTCTATTTTGTGATGAATATCCCCCGTGGAGAAAGCCAGGTCTGGAGTGGAGGTGGTATGCCATGTTCTAGAATAGAAGCTAGGGCTGTCGTCCGGCCATATGATAAGATAGCGATTTGTGTCTATCTCCCAGTCTTCCTCTTCATCCCCTCTGCTGTCTGTGTCTGGATATCCCCATCTCTCCGAGTGGCTGTTGAAATCTGCAACCACTAGGCAGCTGGAGTCCTTGATTTCCATACTCGAGGTCTTTGTTGGGTGGGCCATACAGGTTGAATATTTGGATTTTCTTTTTTTATGTCATAATGTCGACTCCTACAATTTCTGCTTGTCCGGCGTGATTTACAGGTACTGCGCTACTTGGCATACAGTTACGTGTCAGTATCAGAACACCTCCTTTGGGACCTTCTCTGTCAAGTCGGAAGGTCTGGTATCCTCTGATTGAGAATCTGTGGTTATTGTTGAGGTGCGTTTCTTTAAAAGAAAATCATGAATAAGATCATGAAGACACAATTTGTGGATATAACAGAACGTGGATCCTCAACCAATGAGAAATTAATCTGCCCTCTCCGCCCGCCGTAACATAATGGATAGGCCAGAGAGAGCGATAAAATGGGTGGTAGTGAAATCTGCATTGTGTTACCAATGTCAATCTTGGTCCTTACTAGAAACACAAGCAAGTAAGATCCAGAGCTGTGAGATGCGCTGTGTGAGAAGTGCAGCCGGAAAGACAATACGTGACCGAATCCGCAACACCAGGCTAAGGCAGACAGTGGGGACAAACCCAGTCAGTGACTACATTGACTCCCAACAAACCCAGTTAGGGCCTACATTGACTCCCAACAAACCCAGTTAGGGCCTACATTGACTCCCAACAAACCCAGTTAGTGCCTACATTGATTCCCAACAAACCCAGTTAGTGCCTACATTGACTCCCAACAAACCCAGTTAGGGCCTACATTGACTCCCAACAAACCCAGTTAGTGCCTACATTGACTCCCAACAAACCCAGTTAGGGCCTACATTGACTCCCAACAAACCCAGTTAGGGCCTACATTGACTCCCAACAAACCCAGTTAGGGCCTACATTGACTCCCAACAAACCCAGTTAGGGCCTACATTGACTCCCAACAAACCAAGTTAGGGCATACATTGACTCCCAACAAACCCAGTTAGGGCCTACATTGATCGTGAACCTCACGGGTCTAGAAGCACAGCATCAGTTGATCGTGAACCTCACGGGTCTAGAAGCACAGCATCAGTTGATCGTGAACCTCACGGGTCTAGAAGCACAGCATCAGTTGATCGTGAACCTCACGGGTCTAGAAGCATGGCATCAGTTGATCGTGAACCTCACGGGTCTAGAAGCATGGCATCAGTTGATCGATGAAGAAAAAGAAGAAGCAGAATAGGAAGGAGAAGAAGAGGAAGATGAAAGCCACTGTAATCTCTCAACCCATTCGCCCCTCCCTCAAAGCTCCCACACCTTCCCGTTCAGATGAACTTTATGATTTGGGTGGGTGGCTTGTGAGAGAAAAAAGAAATTGGTAATACTCTTGCAGTCTAGTCTGTTGAGCATTTACGTAATTACTTATGATTGCATTCATAAAATACTGGTTTGGCTCAAGTTTTGAACGACATTAACATTACCTTTTATTCAATGTATATCACTATGAAATAATCCGTTCTATATTTTACGCATTTTATTTGCAATAAATCTTTTGGCGTGGGAACTGAGACGCTAGTCCGGTCAGGCACAGCATACCGACCAGGACGTCGTGTCAGGGTCAGGCGCAGGATACCGACCAGGACGTCGCGTCAGGGTCAGGCACAATATTATGACCAGGACGTCGCGTCGGGATCAGGCACAGCATATCGACCAGGACGTCGCGTCAGGGTCAGGCGCAGGATACCGACCAGGACGTCGCGTCAGGGTCAGGCACAATATTATGACCAGGATGCGCGTAAGGGTCAGGCACAGGATACCGACCAGGACGTCGCGTCAGGGTCAGGCACAATATTATGATCAGGACGTCGCGTCAGGGTCAGGCACAGGATACCGACCAGGACGTCGCGTCAGGGTCAGGCACAATATTATGACCAGGATGTCGCGTCAGGGTCAGGCACAATATTATGACCAGGTCGTCGCGTCAGGGTCAGGCACAATATTATGATCAGGACGTCACGTCAGGGTCAGGCGGAATATACCGACCAGGATGTCGCGTCAGGGTCAGGCATAATACTATGACCAGAACGTCGCGTCAGGGTCAGGCACAATATTATGATCAGGACGTCACGTCAGGGTCAGGCGGAATATAACGACCAGGATGTCACGTCAGGGTCAGGCGGAATATACCGACCAGGACGTCGTGTCAGGGTCGGGGATAATATTATGACCAGGACGTCGCGTCAGGGTCAGGCACAATATTATGATCAGGACGTCACGTCAGGGTCAGGCGGAATATACCGACCAGGACGTCGCGTCAGGGTCAGGCATAATATTATGATCAGGACGTCACATCAGGGTCAGGCGGAATATACCGACCAGGACGTCGCGTCAGGGTCAGGCACAATATTATGATCAGGACGTCACGTCAGGGTCAGGCGGAATATACCGACCAGGACGTCTCGTCAGGGTCAGGCATAATAATATGACCAGGATGTCGCGTCAGGGTCAGGCACAATATTATGATCAGGACGTCGCGTCAGGGTCAGGCACAATATTATGATCAGGACATCGCGTCAGGGTCAAGCACAATATTATGATCAAGACGTCACGTCAGGGTCAGGCAGAATATACTGACCAAGACCGCAATCTCTCTTCCATGTAGCGTTCCTTGGAAACATGCGGTTTTCAAAGCAGTCTAGCTGACGAGGTGGATAGCAGATCCCCGTAGTAATGAGCGTCATACAGATGAAGCCAAGCATGCACAACCGCCTGGAGGATAACGTTCCACCTTCATCAAAACGCTACCCAACGCCTTTTTTAGGGCGCACAAAAGTAAACGCATTCACTATGAGCATTCAACAACAACAGTAACCTTTTGACACGTGGTGAAAATTGTACAGAGGCCAGAATAAAAAAGTTTGAAGACTTTTGTAGTAGAACAATGAAACGATGTAGCAGACAATAATACAATTAGAAAACAGAAAAAGAAGAGACGAAGAAAGACTACAAGATAAGAGAAAGAGAAACAAAAAGAAGATGGCGACGAGACATTCCACGAAACAATAACATTTTAGCACTGAATTATAGCTCAGTGCATTTAGAGTACCGGTAATTCAAAGAGCCTTCCAGCACTCACAAACAAACACGTACACAAAGTTTGTCAATTTATATTCTTCTTCTAACAAGCTGTTTGCAGGAAGATTGAGTGATGTGTCTGTGAAGAAAACACAAACGTAGCTGATCTTGTCTTGTCATAGCTTTCTGCTGAGACTCGTATCTTATTTTCTCGCTCGACAAAGCCTTCCGAAGTGAATGTACTAGTTTGCTGGACATAAAAACTGAGTCAGCCATCTCGTAATATGATATATATATAGTGCGTTCAGAAATATGTCCCCTCTGGAATGAATACATTATCTAAATAATTCGTGAGGCTATCAACTTGAATGTGTGCATGTACCTTTATGTACGAGACGTGTTCAAATGAAACCGGACCTAACTGAACCAAGTGAACATACGTACTACACGCACGAACACGTCACTTGTGATGTAAACAGCACATACCAACCGTCAAGTTTGGAAAATTACCATTATCCTCCGGATCATAGTTCCTTCAGCAGACCGTTGAAAACATGGCGGATGTGATACGGAATCCGTCCAGAGTTGATCAGCGATCGGTGATTCGGTTTCTAACACCTGAAGAATGTCGACCAGTTGACATTCATTGCAGTGGACCGAGTGCTCCAGATAGTTGTGCTATGCTTGGCTTCACTTGCGTGTCGCTCACTACTACGGAGATCACGTCGATCCTTCACCTCGTTAACCAGGCTGCAATGAAAACAGCCCGTTTCCAGGGAGGGCTAACTAGGAAGCCGAGGTGAGGGTCTTGGTCAGTATATTTTGCCTGACCCTGACTAACATGTCTAATCAGTACGTTGTGCCTGACCAGACGTTAGTCTTGCTCCCCTGTATTTTTATTTAAATGCTATGTCCCAAAACTGCATAATACGTTTAGGCATGTATTCGTTAATCTAGTTTTTGCTGACATAAATATAGAAGGAGAATGTACTCATTCTATTCAGAATAGGATCAGCCATAGAAGTTGTTTACTGTTGTCTGCTGACTGAATAGCCAGCAAACCATCTTTCAATCAATAATCCTCTACCTGATTCATTACATAGTGGCTGATTATCGCAGTGGTAGAGCACTCACTTTTTTTCATACGAGATAGTAGGCTCAATTCCCGCTACCGGCATCTCCAGTCTACCCAACTGTAAATAGGTACCTGTTTGACGTCTAGGGAAGAACAAAGGCAGCCCCCCTACCCCCCCCCCCCCCCCAAAAAAAAAGGAAACTAGCCACAAAAGGCTACGGTTTAGTACAATGTCGGCTATAATACTTCATCCCCAACGGAATTGGACATTTCATCCGGAATTGTTTGTGAATATCTGAGAAGACAGCAAATGTAATTGTTCTGGACATCTAATGGTTTGAAAGGTTCGTTGTCACTTGTCACCTCGCCTGTCACCCTTGTCCAGACTATTTCTGTAGGATTTCAGTGTTGCGGGAGGGGGGATAATCTTAATCACCCGTGACCATGATTCAGGATTATTTTGTCAACGTGAAACGTCGTGTGTGTGTTTTTTACAAAGGGCCTACAATTCGGCTTGAGGTGTATTTCCATACACTGGATGTGCGCATATGTTAGTGGGATCAAGTTTTTAGTACTTACTGATGCATGGATCTTGTCTTCCAGTGCTACTGCGTTATGGTCGGAATCGCTGTCCATTACCAGAGTCAATCTTATGACGGAAGTAAAGTTTTCTCAATCATGATCATGTAGCATGACCTTTATAGGACGTCGCTCCCATCACAGTCTGTCTGAGAGAAACTCGTTCCTTTGCCAAAACTCCAGCCTCCGCCACAGTCATACCCAGACATTCCTGGATTTCTTCGTGCCATCGTCTTCTTGGTCTACCTCTTCCTCTTTTACCTGACACCATACCTTCCATCACTGTTCTCTCAAGACCGTTGTTCCTCTTGGTGTGACCAAAGAATTTACATTTTCTAGCCAAAATGGAATTGATAAAATAGTTATCTATGCTCAACTCTTGCCGAATGTCTACATTTGTCTTTTTCTCTGTCCGTGATATTCTGAGGATCTTTCAGTATCATTTTGACTCGAAGGATTCGATTCTTTGTCTGGACGTTTTGGTAATTGTCCATGATTCGCAGCCATAAGCTGCCACACATGCTCTCAAGACTTTTACTTTTATCATTTTGTTGGTGCTCTGCCATAATTTCTTCAGGCTGTTGAGTCTCTGCATTGCCATGGCTAGTCTTCTTCTGATTTCTTTCGAGCAGTCGACATTTTTGTCAATTCTGGCGCCCATATATTCAAAATGCGTGACCTGATCCATTTCCTCAATGGATTTTTGAGTTTTCTCTCTAAATATGTGGCTATTTATCTATTAATAAATTGTCGATAGATTTTGAAACAGGCATGAGTTTAGCCTTCTTCGACAGCCCATTATGTCTGCTACCTGCATGGGCTATTATCAGTCGCAGTAATACCATATTCAGATTGCCATTCCTTTTTAAGAGGGGCGTTCAAATCAAACTGTTTGTTTTAGTTCTACCTGAATGGGGTATAACGTGCTGGAACTACTATCATTAGTTAGGGGCACTTGTGTCTTATTACTGCTAGATGGTCCACTTGCCATGGACCAGTCACGCGACAGATACATATAAATGCAGGACAACACTGTTAGCGCTTGCATGGAACAGCGTGTTGTGAGGAAGTTTCTTGTGAAAGGAGGAGTGAAACCTACGGACGTTTACAGAAGATTGCAACTAAAATACAGTAAGACTTCTGAATGGTGTAAACGTTGCAGCGAAGGCCGTACATCCGTGAGTGATGATTCCGCCCGTGGTGGCTCTCAACCAATGAAATTTATTCATGTGAATATCCAGATTGTGGAACGACTTATCCTGGAAAATCGATTCATAATCTGTCGCGAAATTGTACAAGAGACAAGGCTTTGTCAGGGTACGGTGAGCACTATTTTTCATGAACATTTGCATTTTCAGAAGGTTAGTGCACGTTCGGTGACATGACAACTTTACGATTTTTGACCAACAGAGAAGAGTTCAAGCCTGCGATGAACTGGAGAACGTTTTTACATGGAAGGGCATGACTTTTTAAGATCTCTTCGTTACATGTGGCGAAACCTGGGTGCGTCATTATACTCCTGGATCGAAACGAGCATCAAAGCAGTGGAAGCATACGCCATCACAGTCACCCAAAAAAACATTCGGACAATTGCGTCTGCAGGTTAAGTGATGTCATCAATCATGTTGATTTTCTACCCTTTGCTGTCACTATCAACAGTGAATCTATTACGCAGTTTGAGTAACCGTCTGCGGAAAAAAGGGTCTGGTTTGATTACAAAGGGCGTCCTGCTCTTGCAAGATAACCCTAGGCCTAATACCGCTCACCGCACTATGTGACATCTGCAGAAACTCGACTGGGAGGTATTGCCACATCAATCTTACAGCCCATACCTCGCTCTAAGCGATTTCCTGTTTGGACCCCTACAAACATTCCTTTGGAGGTTAGCATTTCAGCACTGATGACGAAGTAAAACAGGCTGTCCTGGATTGGTTCAGACATACTGACAAATCTTTCTTCGCTGAAGCTTTCCAATCAGCATTATTTAAACACTGGGATAAGTGCATAAACGTTGCAGGAGATCATTTCGCGAAATAAATGGCATTTTGACTACTCCCAAAAAAAATGTTTCTTATAAAAAAGTATCTGTTCGACTTGAACGCCCTTCGTATTAGTATCTTAGCCTTAGTGGACCTGTACATATACAGGAGCATAAGCCTCTGTGCGGGTCCCATCTCTGATGTGAGCTGCATGTAGCCAGGAGGAATATTTCCTGCTTAGCGGGCTGGGCTCGAGAAGCTTATTACTCTCCTATGGAGGGTGGTTAACTGATGTGCGAGTCCATCTTAATAGACTCAAACACTAGAGCAAAGTAGACCCCCAGCCTGTTAAGCACCATCTATGCTGCTCTTAACAACCACCTAACCATGGTCGGTGTTATGCCACGTCACACAGCTAGTCGCCTCTTACAACATGCTCTCTGTGGGGCAGTGGTGCTATTCTTGTCCTTGTCATAAACAAAGACCCCGGCAAACCACTCGGAGATTAGTATGATGTGCATTAATCTATGTTTCACCTATATGCAAAAAAATCTTGATTTTTTTTCCCCTTCATTTCGCTAATTTCCGGTAATTATTAATTTGTGAAAGCCACTAGCTGACGTTCTTCACAAATGCTACTTCTACCGTCTATAAGCTTGCGGTATATGAATCCAGCACACCGTGCATTTTTCTCACTTTGGTTTTAGAGATATCACTGTCCTTGTTGTTTCTCGGTGATATGTTCAATTTGCATGGCGTCAATACTTCTTTAGAATCCAACCAGGGTATACCAGTTCTTGTGTAATAAAGTCATTTTCATAGCTATTAACTGGCCTTTTTTTTCCAATCTCCTTTGGTATTTGTAAATAGACTGTCATGGTCAGACGACTAGCGGGAGGCTGACCTTTCGTTAATAATAGGACGTCCGTTGATCTGTTGTCTAGGTCTAAAACACAGTGATGCAGACTCCCACATTTAGCCTCACATTATAAATATTGTCACAATTGTATTGCAGTATTTTTAATTGTAACGAAATTAACTTCCAACGCCGTTTCAAATAATGCCGATAATAAATGCGAGGGTAAATGAGTAAGTAGAGGTCACAAACTGATATGGTATAGCTGAATTAACTTTTTTTGCAAAGGATATTCATAACCAGGTAAAAGTAAAGTAAAGAACCCGTCCGCCATGCGGCGCTGGTGCTTCATGTGTAGGGTGATAAGTGTTTGTCACCTAAAGCCGTTCACAGCCGTTCGATACATGTTCTCAATGTTTAGGGTGATAAGTGTTTGTCGCCTA
The DNA here is from genome assembly GCA_036924085.1 of Ariolimax columbianus. Lineage (NCBI taxonomy): Eukaryota > Metazoa > Mollusca > Gastropoda > Stylommatophora > Arionidae > Ariolimax > Ariolimax columbianus. The sequence goes on along the minus strand of JAVGWX010000005.1, from coordinate 53,804,664 downwards.
AAGCCGTTTACAGCCGTTCGATACATGTTCTCAATGTTTAGGGCGATAAGTGTTTGTCGCCTAAAGCCGTTCACAGCCGTTCGATACATGTTCTCAATGTTTAGGGTGATAAGTGTTTGTCGCCTAAAGCCGTTCACAGCCGTTCGATACATGTTCTCAAAAACGCCAAAAAATTGCTAAGGAAGCCCGACCTGGTCTCCCTGTTCAGGTTGTAACGGAAGCATTTGTACGGCAGGTGGTGGAGATGATTCGAGCTGACAGTGGGGCACGAAAAACTATGTATAGCAGCTGCAATAGGGTGTTTGCATGGTTTAGTGTACAGCATAATGCACCATAGATTTAATTTCCGGAAAGTGTGCTCACGGAGGGTACCCATACAAGAACTGATGAACAAAGGATGAACCGAAAGTGCTTGTCCTTGGAGCACCACTGTCGGTATACATATGAAGAAGACAATATGTTCGCGGTTGTTCGCTATAAACGTGCAATATTTGACTTCTTTGATGATCTTTGCACCGGTTGCTGTAGAACTCTTCAAATCACTATTATTTTCAAGCTATGCACGTATAAAATTATTTTCAATCTAGGCATGCATTATATTGTTTTAGGCACGTATTCTATTATTTTCAAGCTCAGCATGTACTATATTATTTTCAAGCTCAGCATGTATTATATTATTTCTAAGCTAGCCACGTATTTCTGAACACACTTAAGTTAGTTTCCCATCACAAGCCATGAACGCAACATCATCAGACGGTTTTGTCTTCGTGAAGTAACTTCCGCTGCATTTAGATTATATGGATGAAGAACTGCATTGGTCATCAGCCTCGCTCTCTGATCCCCAGCTACCTTGGGCCAGTGGCAAGACATAAATCGAGACGACAGGAAGTAACTCAGGATGCAGACACTCTGGTTCCACCTCCGTTGAGATCACTGAAACCTGCAGAATTCGCCCACCGTTTGCGTTCATCGCTCTGAGAGGTGAGTGTCTTACCTTTTGATCACAGCGACACACTATAGAAACCATTGTAGATATTCAGTATATATAAAAAAGTTTTTTTTATTTGTAATGTTACCTTGTCTTCTTCTTCTTCTTCGTACGCAGTCAGACAGTAACCATTATTTTTTCGAGAAAAGCAGCGGTCATCCTGAGGCTGTCGACACTGCCATAGAGCTTGTCTAGTGTTGCCACTGGTGATGGCCACATCTGCTTTCTCTGATCCTCGAATATCAGACAGTTTTGCAGCAAATGCTCAGCGGTCATTTTGCCGGTACCACACGGACATTCGTCGGTGCCACCTATCTTCAATTTGTTGAATAGGTGGTACCTCAGTCTATTGTGGCCAGTGCGAAGTCTGAAGACCACGACCTGCTCTCTTCTGTTCAACTGGTAATAGGCATCGTTTTTGGTGTAGCCAGTATGTTCGGTTTCCCATTTGGTCATGTATCTAGCTCTAATAAGCCGTTTTGACTCTTCGTATGTCATACTAGTATCTGGTTGTGGTAGTTTTGCACCTTCTTTTGCCAGTCTGTCTGCCTCCTCGTTGCCTTGGATGTTACAGTGAGATGGAACCCACTGCACCACTACCCTTTTTGGTGCGGACTGCTGGCATAGTTGACAGAGTACTGCTCTTAAATCATTAAGTTCAGTATTTTTCTGGCTTTTTAGCGCTGTGACTACGGCCTGAGCATCTGTAAGCAGGACTATGTGGCTTTCATTCCTTTTACCTGTCACCATTTCTTCCACTGCCGCCCTCAGTGCCTCTGCCTCCGCTCTGAAATTGCTTGTGTATTTTCCAGTAGCGAATGACAGTGTTATTTTTCTGCCATTTGGTAGGATCAGAAATGCTCCTGCCCCTCCGTTCTGTGTTGTATTTGTTACGGAACCGTCGGTGTTTGCATGAGTTTAGTCCATGCTTGGGTAGTTTTCCGTTATGTAACTCAGGGTAGTATCTCTTCTTTCTTTTTCAGACTGGCAGTTTTTTTTTCCAATACCTGGTATATTTTCTACCACCTCTGGAAATATATGCTGCCTCCAGGTAGGTTTTCGTACAGTAGGGATGGGCTTTGGTGTTAGTGCGTTCATGGGGTTTTCGTGCATCTTTGCTCTGGCTATTTCTGCAAAGTTTCTTCGCTTTAGTTTTCCATTTCCGAAATTGTTCAGTCTCTGGTGCATTGGATGGTCAGTCAGTCCTATGAGTTTCTCTGATTGCAGCTGGGCTCTGCAGTCTCTTCTGTCGGTCATGGATTGCAGTTTTGTAATCTTTTCGAGTTCTACAATTGGCGTTGACTTCATGCCTCCTGTTATAACTATAATGTTACCTTGGAAACCAGGATTTACTGAGATCTAACTCAAACTTAACGTCTTTATACTGGTTTAGAAGACTCTGCAGAATCTGTATACAGCCAGTTTCTTTTACATTTTCTTGATCTAAAAAACTATACGCATCCAATCTGTTCTTTAATTCATTCATTGACCTGTCTCCACTATTTCCTGTGGCAATGAATTCCAAACATTCACCACTCTCTTACTAAAACAATATTTCCTAATATAAAAACCTGAAATTCTATTTGTAGCTGTGCCCTCTTGTTCTTGAAAGTGGTTGTATTTTGAAAAAAAATCTGTTAGTCTAATTTTTTCTTTCCTTTGATTATCTTATAACCCTGTATTAAGTAACCCAAAATTCGTGTCTTTTTGATATAATGTAGGCCGGTTTATCTGAGTTTTTCCTTTTAACTATAATTCTGGAATCTCACTATCAGCTTTGTCGCTCTTCGTTGTACCGTTTCCGGCATGTTTATATCCCATCTACGATAATTACTTCCCTCCTGTGCACAGTACTCCAATCTAGGTCTCACTAATGCTTTATACAGTTT